>JALBYF010000059.1:0-114997 GCA_023212725.1 Tranzscheliella williamsii | reverse complement strand
CAGACTCTTAATTGCAAGGGTTTCCGAGCTTGTCTCGGGTCATCTGAATGTCGTGGGTTCGAGCCCCACGTTGGGAGGATTTTTTTGGTCCCGGTAGGTCTCCAAGCTTTCTCGCCATGATTACGGCTACCTGTGTCGCTATGTTCCTCTCCAAGTTGTTTTCCTCTGGCACTTGTTTGCAGTGGAGGAATACGCTCTTTCTGCCTTGCCCACGCAACCAAGCCGGAAAGGTGCGGCAGACACAGGTTGCGCGACCGCTACGCCCGAAGCCTTCTTTTAGCAGCGTTGGTGCAGGAAAGGGCAGAAGCGGAAAGATCCTCTTCACAACATGCAGGCCAACAGATTGCAAGTAAGCTTCTTCGTTGAGCAGACGGAAAGAGCCACCGCTGATTTCCAAATGTGAATTCTTTTCACGGCTTTTTGATCGACTTTCTGCCATTTCAACGCTTTTTTTTGGGACAATCAGCTGACGCGCGCTGCCGGTTTTGGCGGCGACTAAACACGTTGGAGAAAATTCTCCGTGCCATAATGCACTACCTGCATCTTGGCTGCGTGACGATCTCTACTGACTCTATCGCCACGAGAAGCCGTTTGCGATGGAGTTACCGAGAGTGGCAACTCTCCGTGACTTCTTAGAAAGATGGAGCAAGCTGCTGGCAATGCTGATAAGAAGACTGAGCTTGCTGAAGCCCGTCGCAGAGATCCGAAGGTTTGGCTCGGAATTTTAGCGAGCGACCAATGAGATCACTCTGCCGCCGTTACTTCGAATTGCCGCCGATTCGTCTGAATTCGAACCTTTCGAAATTGATGTTCATGCGCCAACGTCACACTTAGCTTCTTTCTGGTCGACGCCGGCCTCTGCCGCATCAGAGCTGCATCAAGCGATTCTCTAGTTTGTATGTACATGCGCATAGCTGCCAATCAGAGCGCAGAACGAAGCGTGTTTACACATTACCATTACCATTTGACCTTCAAGACAGCGCCATGCATTTTGCCTTGGTCTGTCTCGCTGGATGGGTTTTGATTGGGTTGGCATTGCTGCGTGGCTCCCTTGAATGCATCCGCGGAGCTGGTTCGGGCACGCCTCCTGAGGAAAGACGGTCAGGGATTCGCTCGGAAGACAAGTCGATGCCACGTCTCATGACCCCGGTAGCGCAGCCAATTTAGCCAGATGAAGTGCTTACCGCACTGCACACTGACCGCCCAGATAGGCTCAGCTTCATCACTTCATACATCAAGCGTTCAGCGGCGATTGGCTGCGAGACAGATACCGATAAGAGGTGGGAGAGAAGCAGCGCTTCACGTCAATAACGGCAGCAGATGAAGCCCAAGCTGTTGCAAGTGTCGGACAAAGGTGTCTCTCTCCATGCGGTTATCTCTTTGAGGCGCGCTAGGAAATGAAACGCTATGCGTTCGCTCGTTTTTCTTTAGGCTGTTCAATCGCCGCTCGACTTGGGAATGACAGTTGACGCCTACCTTGCCCATGTCGAATGGCACCGCTGCCACTCGCTACAACTGTGCACCAGCGAACTGCATGGCTCATGGTGGGGTTCGCTTGGATTCCCAGCTCGCTTGGCTCCACGAATAGCATGGCACTTGGCTGAAGATGCCCTGTGTGTGATTCTTAAGACATGTGTCGTACCGCACGATTCTTTCATCGCTGCGTAACAAAATTGCTTGCTTGCTGCCTGCCGCCCCTTGTGACCTAGCCAACTCACCCGCCCCGTCCCCTTGCCTCAACCCACCCTAACCCTCGTCACGATAAGGATCTTCCCCTCTTTCCCCACTCTTCTACCACACCTAATCACCTTTCTTCATCCCTCACTTCTGCCCAACCAGTATTGCCTGACAGTATTTCGCAACCGATCTTCCACACCGTCTAGACTGGATATTCAGATTTGGACATCTCTTTTGTAGAAGCGTAGACACTTGGCTTGCGGGCGCGCATTCTCACTAGCCAGCGGCATTACACAAGATGGCCTCGACACCCGGCCATCCTTCCGGCGTGAGCCCCGCCGAGCGCTCGACTGGGTCCTCCTCGCCCAGTCACACTGTCGATGCCGAGGGGCATCGGCCTGATTCCATCAAGCTCGGCGATGACACCGCCAAGGTCTCGGCTGTCGAGCCCGTCGAGCAGACCATGTTTGGCGAGAAGAAGGAACAGTACAGCAGCGAGGAGGATTACATGTATGAGCAGCAGAAGCGCTCGGAAGGCGACCACAAATTCCATCGTCTCGGGTGGCAAAAGCTTACCGTTTGTCTGATTGTCGAGGCCATCGCGCTCGGTGCTCTTTCGATCCCCAGCGCCTTTGCCACCCTCGGCATGGTTGCCGGCGTTATCGTCTGCGTCGGCGTTGGTATCATCGCCATTTACACCAGTTACATTGTTGGTCAGGTCAAGCTCAAGTTTCCTCAAGTATCCCACTACGCCGATGCCGGCTATCTGATGATGGGCCGCTTTGGTTACGAATTGGTGGGCGCCATGTTTGCATTGCAGCTGACCCTCTTGGTCGGCTCGCACTGCCTCACCGGTAGCATTGCCTTCCTCAACCTGAGCAACAACGCCCTCTGCTCGTTGGTCTTTGGTGTCATTTCTGCCATCATCCTCTTTATTGTCGCTGTGCCGCCTTCCTTCTCCGAGGTGGCTGTTCTCGGCTATATCGACTTTGTCTCCATCATCGTCGCTATCGGTATCACCATCATCGGCACTGGCGTCCGGGCGGGTCAAGCCCCCGGCGGAACCGCATCCGTCCCGTGGTCTGCCTGGCCCAAAGAGGGCACGACGTTTGCCGATGCGTGGATCGCGCTCACCAACATTGTCTTTGCCTACTCCTTTGCCGTTTGCCAGTTCTCTTTCATGGACGAGATGCACACGCCAAAAGACTTTGTCAAGAGTATCTGGGCGCTCGGTATTATCGAGATCTTTATCTACACCGTCACTGGAGCGCTGATTTACGCCTTTGTCGGTGTGGATGTCGCGTCTCCCGCCCTCCTTTCCGCTGGTGGCGTTCTGTCCAAGGTTGCCTTTGGCGTTGCCTTGCCGGTCATCTTTATCTCTGGCTCGATCAACACCACCGTCGTCGCGCGCTACGTCCACGGTCGTATCTTCAAGAACTCCATCGTCCGATACGTCAACACCCCCATGGGTTGGGCGACGTGGCTCGCGCTGGTGGCCTTCATCACCGTCATCGCCTGGGTCATCGCCGAGGCCATTCCGTTCTTCTCTGACCTGCTCGGCATTATGTCTGCGCTCTTCATCTCTGGATTCACTTTCTACCTCCCTGCCATGATGTGGTTCCTCCTGCTCAAGGAAGGCAAGTGGAACGAGACTCGAAAGAACATCATCCTTAGCGTCATTAACGCAAGCGTCTTCCTACTCGGCATGCTTATCCTCGGCTGCGGCTTCTACGCTGCTGTCAAGGACATCATGGACCAGTACGACGACGGCAGCGTCAGGAGCTCCTTCTCCTGCGAGCCGATCGCATAAGCACCGCCTACCGCCGGCCTCTCTGTGCCATCCTCTTTCCTTCTGGACGCCTCCTCCTTCTACCCGTTTCCCGCCCTGTTGCCCTAGATCGTGCAGGCCTCTTCCACACCCCTCCCGTTGCTAGCATCTGTAATACAAGCCGTGGCCTCTGCTCTGCCCTCTACTTTCCGCACACCGCGCGAGACTGTGCGCTCATCGGGGGGACAGCGACATGCCCGATCTGCGCTGAGAAGATCGGCCGATCGACCTCCACCTTGTGTGCTGCGAGTGGCCACTTTTTGACACGCCAAACCTGCCGACTTCCGGAACCGTTAGGAAGGCTTGGTCAGCCGTTTCTCCGGCCTCACCGTCTCCCGCCCACCACTGTGACTCGCATCGCTGGAGCTTACTGATCAGAGGGAAGCATCGCCAGATCCAACAGACGCGTCGGTACCCCGAAGAAACACGGACTTCGTAACGAAGAAGCGAGCGAAGGATACCTATCGACATGTCGGGGATGCCCAGCGCGGAGCTGGCGCAGGAGCTGCAACAGCCTGGCGATCCGCAGCAGGCCACGTCGCCATTGGTGGGTGATGGGGGGGAGGGGCTGCTGCAAGGCAGTGCGCTGCCCGAGGCGTCGCGGGACAAGTTCTTCCGCAAGATGAAGGAGCAGCCGCTGGTGCCGATTGGTAAGTGGTGCTGCACGAGAGGGGGTTACTGAGCAGGCGACTGACTGGGTTGATTTCGGGTGGGCTCGCAGGGTGTTTGCTGACGTGTGGGGCGTTGATCGTGGCGTCGAACCATCTGCGGACGGGCAACCGGGAGCAGTTCAACCGGGCGCTGCGGTGGCGCGTGGGCCTGCAGGGCGTAACGGTGCTGGCGGCGCTGGCCGGCTCGCTGTACTACGGCCAGCAGGCCGCGGGACCGTCGCCGCCAGCATCCGGCCCGCTGCAGCACGCCACCGTAACCACCACACCCGGCCGCCCCCCCACCACGTGGCAGCAGACCCGCGCCGACGAGCGCGCCTCGAAAGACCGCTCCGCATTCAACGCCCGCATCCACTCCGCCCTGGACAGCCACCTCCACGACGACCAGCGCCTCGAAGACGCCCTCCTCGGCAAAGACCCCTCTGCCGACCTCACCGCCACTCCTCGACACCCCTCCATCGGCAACGACTCCCGCCGCCAGGTCTGACCTCGCCCCTTGCACACGCTCGCATCGCACGACCACACGCCCACCGCGTTGTAATACACCCGCTCATCGAGCCTTACCATGGCATAAAATACAAAGTGCATCGAAAGGGTATCGCAACGGAGCAGACCGCGTTTGTGCAGCTCTCAGCTGGTGAACTGGGCGAGGAAGCGGCCGAGATCGTCGATAACCGCCAGCGCTGCCTGCCGGATGGTGGTCGAGGCGCGGCGGGGACTGTTTGCGCTGTGTGGCGAGAGAGCAGACGTCTGGGTATGGGGGGGAAACGGGGAGGCGGTCGACTCGGCGTCGTCGTGCTCGAAGGCGAAGGGGAGGTGGGCATAGGGGCCGCCGGCGAGGTCTGCGATGCTGTGGAGGATTTCGCGGAGGGCGGTGGGGATGTGGGGTGGTGGGGGGTGGAGGGGGGCTAGGTCGTCGAGGAGGTCGAGGGTGTCGAGGGCGATGTGGACGGGCTGGTCGGGCGCGAGGGGGCCTGGGTAGTCAGGGGTGAGGAGACCGTGTCGGTCGCATGCGCGCCAGAGGCGGCAACGGAGGAGCTGGGTGGCGAGCGCGTCAGGCGGTGTGCGCGCGTCCTCGCCCGCAGCGAGCGCATCGTGCACCTGCGCCGCGCGCTCCCGCGTCAGCGCGCACTCGCTGTCGCACGCCCCCGCCACGCACCGCACGACGTCGCCGAACTCGTCTAGCAGCGCCCCACACACCGCCTCCAGCGCGCTCGACCCCCTCCGCCGCTTCCCCCGATCCTCATCCTGCCCTTCCTCCGCAGCCCGCTTCCGTCCCCCGCCTCCGGCCGCGCCCCCCAGCTGGCACATGTAGCCAGGCTTCCGCGCCGCCCACCACCCCTCCGCCCGCACTAGCAACGCCCAGGCCTCCACCATCCGCCTTCCCTCGTCCCCGCCGCCTAGGGCGCCGCCGGCCGCCTCGTGACTCAATGCTGCCGCCCCGTCCCGGTCCAGCCCCGCGATCTTGGCCAACGCCACCGCCTCGCAGAAGCGGAAGAAGGCCGCCTCCTGCCAATCTTCCGCACCCTGCGGTTCCCCGTCGTCTTCGCCGCACTGCGAGCCGAGCTGGAAAAGCGCGAGCGAGAGGAAGAAGCTCACCATCACCGCGTCGATATCCGGCCGACCGCCGAACGCTGCGCCGCCGCCCGCGGTGGCCCGGAGGTGCAGGATCTGCTCGATGATGCGCACACGCCCTTGCCGGTCGACCCGGTCGGCGGCCGCGGGTGCGGGGCCCGGGAGCGGCGCCGGCATGACGAACGGCTGCTGCAGCCGGCTGCGTATGCGGCCAGGAGACGCCATCGTCGCCAAAGCGGGCGGAAGCGACAGCTGCATGAGGCCGAGGAGGGAGATGGCGAGCGCCACCGCAGCGAAGGCGGGGTCCTGGGCGTGCAGATTGCGCCCCAGCCGCGGATAGATGTAGGCCCTTGGGAAGACGCCCGGGCAGAGACGGTCGTAGAGGTGCTCGTAGAAGATCGCGGTGCGCCTCGTCAGGGTGGTCGTGCTTGTCTGCTCGGCAGCGGGCCCCACCGCCGAAGCGCCGCTGGCCGCAGATGCTTGTCTCACCGGCGGCGGTGGAGAGAAGCCGGATCTGCTGGCTCGGTCGGGAGCGATGAGGCCGAGGCTGCCCAAGATCTGGCCGGCCCATAGCTTCTGCCGCACCTCCTGCTGCAGATGCTGCTTGTGACCCCACCCTGGCTGCGCCTGGATGCTCAAGGCGTGTTGTCGCTGCGCGTCGCCTTCGCCCTTCCCGGCCGAAAATTCGAGCGCGTCCAGGCCAACCGAGTGGGGCAAGTCTGTGGCGGCAGAGTCAGTGGTGGCCGTGGTGGAGGCGGAGGAGAAGGACGCTTTCGAGGAGGATGCGGTCGAAGGCGTGGCGCTGGGCCGGGCATGCGGTGGATGTGCCAGGTCGGGAAGCGACGGAATGGGCAGCGTCGATGGCGGAAATGCGGACAGAGAGACCGACAATAGCTCCGAGTAGGCAGAATGGCTGCATGAGGTCGGCGCTTGCGAATCCAGAAGCGACTGGAACGAAGAGGCAAAGGAGAAGAGAGAGGCGTGGGCAGAGTGTCCCTCTTCTTGTATGTGCTCATGATACGCCTCTTTTGGGCATGGCGTTGGCATGCCGGATCGAGTAGCGGAGACGCCGCTGACCGGCGAAATCATGTGTGTTGCAGAAATGGTATCAGTATTGTTGAGATGGATTGAACAAGCGGGCAGCACGGGACGTTTGCTCGGCAGCGATTGCGGTGTCGTCGTGGTCTCATTGCAGAGAAAGCGTATGGACGAGGGCGAACGACGTAATTTGGGCAGGCACGTTGCTGATGAAGAAGAGGAGGGCGACGATAAGGACGAGGCTGCGGATGCGGAACTGTCGGCGCGCTGCTGACGTCTGGTAGTAGAATGGGACGAGGCGTTCCGCTGCCGACCGCCGGTCGTAGATTCAAGGCAATGACGAGAGGTAGATGATTGCGGCGGCAAAGAGACCTCGCTGGCGTTAGAATCCCACGGCTGCCGCGCGGGACCTTCCATGCTGTGGGCGTGTGTGAAGGAGGGAGCCAGTCGCACGGTAGCTGAACTGGAGAAAGCGGCAGAAACGGCAAGAGCATGCAGCCAGTTGGTCGTGCTCAGTGGCCGGCCGCAAATGAAGTGGCCGTAACAAAGTCAAAGGCACAATGAAGTGGATGTGGAAGCGACATATGCTCAATCGCTAGCAGAATAGAGCGGTAGTGAGGGAGAGGACGGACGCCAGCAGGACAAAAAGGCAATGTCGAGGCGCTGCCGAGGTGAGCCGGCTGTGGGCGAGGATATCAAGATCGTAGATGGAGTCGATCGTGGTCATGCTGCCGAAGGCCGAGCGAGGGCCAAGGTCAAGCGAAGAACGGGGGGGGGAGCGGACAGACCCTGATTGCGGCCGCCTATGCCGAACACCGAAGTCAGACCGGCGCCGGCAAGACAGCATGACAGCGTGGCGGCGTGTTTGCAACGGCAATGCAATTTTGAGCGCTTCTAGCGGGCAGATAATCTTGCGGTAAAGGCCATGCCAAACGCACTATCGGAGATCTGTTGTACAGCGGTGGGCGCTGCCAAACCGAATGCGAGCTGCACCGACGCAGCACCGAAAAGTGCTACGAAAATAGTGTAGCCGTGGCGCGTAGCAGTGGCAGTGGCAGTGGCAGAGGCACTGATGTGGGGGAAATGATAGATTGGCGTGAGGATGCGGTTGCAGCTCTACAACCCCGTCGTATTCACAATAACAGAAAAGCGACGCTTTGCAAGGCGGAAAGTGAATCGGACGGGACTCGCTCGGCCTCGCCGGAAAGGTCGATGTGAGCAATAAGAATAGCGGCGCGCCTCGGTACGGCCGATTGGCTGGCGGAACCGCAAACTGGAAATGCCGAGGTGGGCATGCAGACGGACTTGACCAAGTCAGCGCCTGCGTAAGTGGGAGTGTAAGCTTGTCGCGTTCCATCCGCCGCTGCAGCTACGTTGTCTCTGTCCGGAGGGATGGCGCTCTTGACCGGCAACGTTAACATGACCGGTAAGAATCCTCTGTTCGGTACGTGACCGATGCGGCATAGTCCGACAACGCAGTTTGTGGAATTTCGGCAAAACCACCGTCGAAACCTCAGCGCGGGATTGGATCGGCCAGGCCGAAAATGGCCGCTCATCTGCATCGACTCTGCTTGGACAGGGTTTAAGCGCTTGGCCGCTATTTCGGACAAGCCGGGTTTCGGATGGCATTAATGTTCACCAAGCCATTCTTCGCTGCGCCAAGCCATGTCAAAGTCAATGCTTTGCGCATGCACCACCAACAGCTAGGCCGGGTGTCGCCGACTAGGACCGTGCCCACTGTGATTGTGATGGCTGCCAGGACTGAACCATTCTCACTAGAGTCCGGTTGAGAAGGGCTGTCTATTTTCAGTAGTTAACTGAGCTTCCCCATTCACTCTGAGATTGGCCTTTGTCTTCGGGATCTTGCATGGGTCCCACACAAGAAACGCTTGCCTCGCGGCCGCGTTGCTTGAAAGATCAGAAAGTAATCACAACCACAATTGTGAATGTCCCCTGACAGACCCAACACGATGGGTCAGAAAGCCTCTCACAGCAGGGTCTGCCTCGGTCCAGCTTCGGGACGGTCGCCTATGCAGATTCACCGCGCCATGCGAACGCATACATCAGCGGCAACGTGGGCAGTTTACGGCTGGCTCCACTGAAGGACGCTGTTCAATACACTCCGACTAGCCGCGCCGCTGCTCAGTCGGGCTAAGGGCAGCGTGTTCAGACTCGGCCCCCATGCCCGCGACCGTCGTTGACTCTCTCCTCCGGACCCGTATACCGTGCGGCCTTTTGGCCAGTCTCCGGCTCCTCAGTACGGAGCTGTCAGCGTCATCCTGGCATGTCCGCTATTCCCTGCTCCGGCCGAGCCTTCGTCTCGTGCACGTGTCACCCCAATGTTCGGTCGTTGCACGCGTTTTGAGCGCCGCTTTAACAGTTCTAGAACAAAAGCTGCGCCGATCCAGCGTTGTGCGGTCTGGCTAAACAGTGTTGGACGGCTTCAGGATGCCCGCGTCGAGGCGTCTGCAGCATCACAGCCAAGGCGGGCATCGATAGGCGAGGTCGATCTTAGTGCGATGTCCATAGTTCGCTCGCATTTTGGTGTCATGCACTTCGGTCGATGGGCACGCCTTCGCTTTCGCGCGAGGCCCAGCCCATCCAGCTCTCGTCATAGATGCTGCTCTGCACGCCAATCTCTTGCAATGCCAGCCAGATGGCGGCAGCCGTCATTCCAGAGCCGCAGGTGTTGGTGGCCGCCAGCTCGCCGCCACTCGACGCCTGCCGCAGCTTGTCCAGCGCCTCCGTCCCGCCTAGTGCATCGCTCAAGCTCCTCCAAAGCTCGTTTTGGTCCTTGAGCACTGTGTACTTCTTTCCGTTCTTGCCTTCGATGGACTTGAGCAGCGTAGGGAAGGGCAGCGAAAGGCTGTGTGGGATGTGTCCAGACGACAGACCTGCTCGTGGCTCGGGCTCCGTTCCGTCGAACCGTCCCTTGGACCTAGCATCGAATACGGTCTGGCTCCTAGCACCCATTTTGGCATTGGCCACCATCTCCTCGAACGACCTGATCCAACCCTCTTGAAGCACCGCATCAGGATACGACTTCGGGTTGTGCTGGGTCGGCTCTCCCTCCTCGGTCGGAAGACCCTCATCGATCCAGGCGGGGAGCCCGCCGTTGAGAACCGAGACCTTGGCGTGTCCGAATGCCTTGAAGGTGAAAGCGGTCCGCGGGGCAGAGAAGACGCCGTGGGTGTCGTATACCACCACATGGGTGTCGGGGTCGATGCCGTGCTCTGCAGCAGCCTGGGCAAACACCTTGCCGGCCGGCATCATGTGCGGCAAGTTCCGCACACTCTCCCCCACCGTTGCGACCTTGTCCACATTCCAGAAGGAAGCCTTTGGCAGCCTTGGTCCAGCTTTAAATTCTTCGAGAGCATTGCGAGGAGGCTTCGTGTTGGGCATAAACCAGGTGGCATCGAGTATGCGCACATTGCCTTCCTTCTTCGAGTCTAGAAGCGGGGCTAGTCGCTTCGGGGTGATGACCAGAGGCACGGGAGAGGGACGCACAGTAGTGCTCATCGCGCGAAGACTGCTTCCGGCAACGGAGCACGTGCTCAGTCTAACGGTTATCGGCGCAGCTGCTGTCGGAAGGCCACCAAACGTCCTCGCAGACAGCATCATGCGCTCAGCAATATGGACTTGCCGGCGGGGCGGATCAAGCGGGGTGAGGAAGAAAGGGCTGAGAGGTATTGAAGGTACTGAGAGGTAAAGCCCTGTCAACCGCTACGATGGGGGGTTTATGCCTAATCGCATGGGCCGCCATCCGAGCCCCTCACAGTCACGTGCAAACAGCACAGTTAAGCTACCTAATGTCGGGTGTTCGCTCACCATAACTTCACTTCAACGTGGATAGAAACCACGGCAAAGACCGTCTTTGTCCATTCGGTGACTCGCCATCCTATTGTCATGACATGCTGCTCATATTACCAATGCTCGACGGCAGTGGGGGAGCTTTGCTGGACGCAAAGCTCTGCACGGGTCGTGACTCATCGCGCAACGCCGCGGTCAAGTTGTGCTGTGAGCTTCAGTGGCGACGGGTGGTCTTAGGCTTGATTAAGCCTGCAGGTCGATACTAAAGGTGCCAGAGCGTTGTTAAGTGCATCCGAGACGCGGTGGACGGCTGCATGGGGGGCCTAGTCTTCCGCCGGCAGCAGGCACAGCGGCGCCGGCGGCCGCCTATTTGTCCTCCTCGATGGCGATGCTCTCGGAGGGGCCGCCGTCGGTTTCGCGGGAATGGTCGGCGAAGGGGGAAAGGATGACGACCTCGTCGACACCTGATCCTGTTTCAGTTCTAGTTTCTCTTGAATAAAAGATATAGATATATATGCTTTTGCTTACGGAGGCGCCTGTGGCGAAGTGCGACGAATGGCTGTGGGAGAGGGTAACGAGGGGTCAGCGGAGGCCGTGGGGCGGGGAGGAGTGTGTGCGTGGGTGGGAGACTTCACTTACGCTTTGGCCACCCCCTTGCGGGTGGGCAGGGGCGGCAAGAAGAGGTGAAGGCCAACGATGCTGGTGTCACCTTGCGCTCGATGCGCGCCTCCTTCACGAGGACGATGCGCGAGGCGGCCATCTGTGCGCGCTGTCAGTAACCATGTCGAGGCGGTATGCTGTTTTGTAACAGAAGCTCAAGTACCGATCCTGCGAGCCATCATGCTGACCGCCAAGATCGGCCTGTGGCCCTATGATTTCTACTATCATCCTTATCATCACAATCATCATCACGGAGACTGATAACTCACGTTCCTTCAGCTTGGCCTAAACGTTCCACAACGCTATTCGAACACGATGAGGATATACAGAAGGGCGGCAGTAAAGCAAGGAATCAAACAAAGCCCTGTGCGCTGTGAAGCACAGGCGTCTCGCTTTTGGTCTCGCTTCTCGTGTCGTAGTTGATGATGTGGGAGAGTGGTACCGGCAGGGCCGTGGCTGGAAAGCCCTGAGGTGCCCGAAGACATGGACGTTTCCGAAAGAGGGGGCACCTCCGGGATCTCCTATTGATCGTTACTTGGTGGCGACCTGTGGCGGGTACGCTTCCTGCCTCTGCCTTCTTCCCCAGGGGCGTACTCGTACCACGCGGCTTCATAAGCGGCACTGGTTAAGACGTCGTTGCCGTGCATGTCCATCTTGACGGAGACCTCGTCATCATATGAGTCCATGTCGCTGAGGTCGCAGATGTCATTGCCATGCATGTCCATCTTCATCCTGTTGGAGACCCCGTCGCCATATGGATCCATGTCGATACTGTCCTGTGCCTCGTCACCACGCCGCCTTCGCTTTTGAGGGCTCGCACTTCGCGATCCCACTCCACCATAGAAGCTCCATAATTCTGTCGATTGGAGCTCTTCGGTTCTCCAGCTTCTGGCGCCCCCCGGATTGCCGTGACATCTGACAACTTTTCGGGACATGCCGGCAAGCAGAAATGGCTTAATAAACATCAAGACGGTCCAGGCGAAACGTGAGAAGAGAAACTCGCGATTGGTATGGCTGAGGTTTACAGGTCGCATGTTGTGGTACAAGCTGGAGAACCTCTCCGCCCTGGTCCCAAAGACATGCAGGACGTATGCCGACTCGATGGTGCCAGGCGGATCGTCTAGACCAACCGCAAACTTGGGTTTTGGTGCAAAAGTGAACATACGACTGTCGAAGCATCGATGGATGTCGGCCCTCAGGCCGATGATGTTTGCACGATCGTCCACGTCACGTGTACCTTCACCGTATTCCCCTAGACCGTTCAGACGGAACCATTCGTCTTCTTCCTTTGGCACAACGTGAGCATTGACAAGAGCAAAGTCCATGTCCGTCAATACACAACTTGTCGTTGCGTGAATTGAATTCGTGGGCGCAGGGCGGCACCAAGAGTCGGGAATATTATCGTGGGGAAAACGCCAATCACGAAAGCTGGGAACCACTGGATAAGGGTATGTGGCTGCAATATAGTAACGTGTCAGTACGCATCTTATTGTGAAGTGAAGAAGTGAGGATGGTACGAGGGGCTAGCGAACTTACGGTCAGAGTTTACGCAGAAGAAGTATCTGCCCGGCAGCAGGATACCATGTTCGGGAATGCGCTCGAGAACTGGCCGTGTGCCTTGACGGTCGAAGTAGAGTCGCCCCGTCTCAAACGCGTTGTCGGCGATGATCTGGCAAGCGAGGAGCGCGGTCTGGTGGTGCAGGCCTTTGGGCCGCCCGCTCCCCTGCTCTCCGTCATCAGCCGGATCAACACATGGCAGCGTGAGAAGGCGGTCAAGGGGCGGATCGTAAGCAGGGTGGAGGAAGGAAATCTGCGTATAGTCGCTTTCGACGACGGCTGGGGTCGGGACCGATGGGCGCTGTAGCTGGATAGTAGACATCTTCAGAGTGCCAAGGTGTCTATCAACGATAACACGGGTAGATAGTGATGGACGGTAACGGACGAGAGTTGTCGAGAACTCTTTCGAGGAGTATCATTCGTGCTGGTGGTAAGCAAGTACGGCGCTGCTGTTGGAGGCTGGGGTTTATATGCATATTATTGGATGCTCTTCGAGAATCTGTTGGCTCAGACGAGGTGCGGGGGATGCTGAAATTTTTTTGTCATCGGATGACGAGGTGATATCATGTTCGCTGTGGCAATGGTCGAGTGGAGTATATGCTGTTGCAAAAGCATACCGGATTGTCGATTGTGATGTTGGGCAAATGATATAGCCGCCGGTCTCTCTTCGAGACGAGCTTACGATCTAACATGGCTTCCGCCGTTAACTGTTGCGGGTCTTGCGCGACAGCTATTCACTTCACAACATAAAAGCGCGACTCCTGGTAATTTAGCCAGTGGTTAAAGCAGCAACACTGCTTTGATTTTGGTCTACCAGACCGGCTGTTGCGATCCTGCTTAGCATCTGCGTGTCTTCCTGCTAGGCAGTTTTTACCAGTGTTGCTGCTTTGACATCTGGCTGACTTACCAGAAGCTGAGCTTTTATGTTGTGATTGGCTTGCTAGTCATACTTTGGAAACAAAGTAACTTGCACAGGTCCTCACACAGAAAGCAGGAATGAATAATGAATCAGTGTCTGTGTCACGCCAATCGACAGGAGCATCTGATGTACGGAGGAGGGGTGTGCGCCAATTGTAGCTATGAAACGCCCTCGAATAAGACCTAGCTTCAGTGAAAGCGGTACTGGCTATATCATTTGCCGTGATGAACTTGTGAGGCCTAACAGAAATTGTCTGGGGTCGAAACTCGGAAGCGCTGATCACAGACACCACACTCTCAACGTCTAGGCCAAGCCAATGCTCTGGCGAAAGATGGAGCCGGACGCGATGGACGCGTGGGGTACTCCAAGGGGTGGTAAGGCCTAAGAGATGCCTGTGCCTTCGAGCCTCATGCGCAACACCTAGTGTTACCCCGCGGGGAAGGCATGAAACTTGCCACTTGTGTCAGCTAACAGCAATCGCCATTCCATCCAGATATCGGAAGGATGGTTGAGCAGGCGATGGATACCCCACTTCCAGGTCAGCTGATTCAAGAAGAGACGCGCCGCTGGCATGCTGATCGAAGCTACTCCAGGGGCTTAGCATCTGATATCTCTGGCTGCACGTACTCAGTTGCGGCTATCCCCGCGGGGAGATGAACGGCAGAGCGTGGTAGGGCATGAAATGCCAACGGGCGGCGGTGTTTGAAATCATATGTACCATCTCACGGTCAGTCTGAAGGCGAGCTCGAGCTTTCACTGGCCACATGGTCAGGTACGACCGTATCTGCGCGGAGAGAGCAGGTCTAGCGATGCGAGGAGAACACGAAAGACGCGGGGGAGGACGAAAAGGGCAGGGAGAGAAGTTCTTGCGGTAGTGTTGCCCGCCCCGCAATCTGCAGGCGCGGATGGGAAGGAGATCTTGTAGAAAGTGGGGAAATCGCCGACTGGCATGCGAGCTCGCAACGCCGGCTCAAGGGCAGCGTCCCCGCGGGGTGAATTGGCACTTCTGCCGAAGTGGACCCACTGTGAGTCGGTCGGTTGTGCAAAATCACCGCCCGACCGTACATTTCTGCTAGCCGACCTTATGGGCACACTGTAGCTCTTCTTGACCCGTTGCTTGGTTACAGTTCACAGAACCCAGTATGGGCAAAAGGCTTGGCAAGGTGGTGGCGTCGACCTATGCGCCTCAGAGGTGCAGCCAATGCGGATATGGATACGAGCGTAAGCCAACCAGATGCCTGCATCTACTCTGACGCTTGTATGTGGGCTGAGAAAGGTCGACTCGGATACGCTTTTCAGTTGTATTGCTGACTTCCGAATAAGCTCGAGCTCGAACCTGACTAACCCACTTGGCTTGAGACTATGCGTGTGCTGTCTTCTCTTACACGCTCAAGCCGGGTCTGACAGTCGGTTCGATGAGAAAGACGGTGGCCTGCCCTTGGCGCTTGGTTCTAGGCTGCAGAATGAAGCGCTTCTCGGTGCTGCCGACGCGGAGGAAGATTTTTAGGGCAGAAATGGTAGTGTAGGAAAAGAGTCTAGTCTCGGCTAGACTTCAACGGGTTGTTAGTCTCTGACTTGTGCCTATTTGGCTACTGTGGTATTCGAGACAGCCTGCATCATAGAAGCCTCGGAATCAAGCAACAGCCCGCCGCCTGGTTCTATTCGTGGGAAACGTTGGCTCGTCTGTCTTGTCGTATTCAATTTGCGTGTAAGGAAGACCATCTTGCTGCGCTAGTTTTGTCAGTCTGCGTACGGCCCCGCCGGACCGCGCTGCTGCCTGTCGCAAAGAATCCGCCCGTTGCGCTCCTTCGCCGTGCATGCCCTGATCGGTCACTTCAGCTCATACTATCGCCACATCCTCACTCGCCCTGTGCAGTCACAAGCGCGAGGGCAGGTGTTGCTTTCAACCTCCTCCCGCTATACATACTCGTCATTTGTTTCCCCTCGACCACCTTCTCCCCCCACCACGATATATCTTTGCGGAGAGATTCTCGCTGCGGCCCGACTCCAACAACATCCGGGTCTCCTTCCGGTCCACTTCCCCACAGTTTGGGTTAGCCTTGCATATTCATACATACGTACACAGAAACCCCATAGTTCGTTGGAGATCCGCCCGGGTTCCTCTGCCCAAGTCAACCGCCTCCCGTCTCGTGCCCCGCTGCACCTGTAGTACCGTAGCACGTCTGCCCTTTGTACAAGCGCTGGTCCCACCCGTTACTGCGCGCCTGGAAACCTACAAGAAGCCCCCTTTCCTGGCCAGGGTATCTCCACTGATATCATCCCCCTTCTCATCGCCACCTACGCTTGCTCTTCTACCTTTGCCCTTCTTTGCGCAGGGTCTCCCTTCCCCACCAACTTCACTTCATCTCGTGCTTGCCTTTCGATTCTCTCTGGTGTCGCGCACCTGTGCTTACTCTCTGTACCGGTTGCCCCACACAAAATATGGCATCATCCATAAGGGACGGTTCCGTCAGCCCGTCGAAGCAGGAGTCCAACTTTCCGGCCACCGTCATGGACGCTCATTATGGCATGCGCCAACAGAAAGCTAGCCGAAGGTTCGGGTTTGGTAACTTGATCGATGACCTTCGAGAGCACTGGCGCGTCTACCTCCTTGGCATTTGTGCCTCTTTTGGCGGTCTTCTCTTTGGATGGGACACCGGCTTGATCGGAGGAGTCTTGGGCATGGATGCCTTTATCACCGACTTTGGCCTGCAAGGCAACCCTGCCAAGCTGGCCGCCCTGAAGGGCAACATCGTTTCCGTCCTTCAAGCTGGATGTTTCTTTGGCGCCATGGCGAGCTTCTATCTCCCTCATCGCTATGGTCGCAAGATGGGCATGATCATCTCGGCCCTGGTCTTCCTCGTTGGTTCGATCATCCAGGCAACCTGTAGACTGAATGGCCAGGGCCCCAATGCCGCCCTGACCCAGCTGTACATCGGCCGCGTCATTGGCGGCTTTGGTGTTGGCCTGGCCTCCTCTGTAGTACCGATCTACCTATCCGAATGCGCTCCCAAAGCCATTCGAGGTCGTCTTGGAGGCATGTACCAGCTGCTCATCGTCACTGGTATCTGCTTGGCCTACTTTGTCAACTACGGTATGCAGCAAAACTGGCCGGACAAGTCCGCAAGTGCCATGTGGCAGATTCCCTTTGCGCTTCAATGCCTACCTGGATTCCTCTACATCACCACTATTCTCCTTCAGCCCGAGTCTCCCCGATGGCTTGTCGAGCAGAGGAGGTCTTCCGACGCTCAAGCTTCCCTTTCCCGGATTTTTCGCGCACCGCTGGACGACCCCAGAGTTATTGGCATTCTTCGAGAGATCGAAGACGATCTTCGCGGCAAGGAGGGCATCACGCTGTTGCAGCAGCTCAAGCTGTCCGTCTCGGACAAGGTTACGGCTTACCGAGTCTTCACCGGTGCGCTCCTCATGTTCTTTCAGCAGTGGACCGGGACGAACAGCATCAACTACTACTCTCCGCAGATCTTTGCAACTCTCGGCATCAAGGGAACCTCGAGCGGACTTTTGGCTACGGGCGTCTATGGGATCGTCAAAATCGTCACTACCGGCCTGTTTATGGCGATTGCCATCGAACAGTTGGGCCGGAAGTGGTGCCTCATCCTCGGTGGTCTGATCCAGGTGATCGCCTTGTTCTGGGTGGGTATCTACCAAGCCGTCCGGCCCGAGGGGACGCCTGTGGATGCAGCCGGCTACATTACCATCGCCATGATCTACGTCTTTGTTGTTGGCTATGGTCTAGGTTGGTCCTCTGTCACTTGGGCCGTCAGCGCCGAGGTGGCGCCTAACCAGCTTCGAGCGCTCGCGATGAGCGCTGCGACCATGAGCCAGTGGTTCTTCAACTTTGTAATCGCGCTCATTACGCCCAGGGCCCTCGAGCACATCAAGTACGGCACCTTCCTTATCTTTGGTATCATGACCTCGATCGCCGTGGTGTGGGCAGCTTTGTTCCTACCCGAATCGAGTGGCCTGACACTCGAGCTGATGCACAAGGTGTATGAGGGAAACATCATGTCGCGTTCCATCCAGGACCTCTATCCTTCCAAGCGAAAAGTATTCCGGGCGCAGGTGTTGGCCGAGGCAGGAGGTACAGCCGACGGCCGCGACGACGAGCGCACGGACGAGAACAACATCGCCACCCAGCTCCCGTCGCTGCGCAGGGAAACCTCCTCTACATTGAAGAAGACGCACACCGCAGACGCCATCAACACCACTGATGCCATCCCGTCCGACAATGAAGAGGCTCGCAAGGGAGCCTGATACCCCATGATCTCGTCCGCCCCTTACCAGTTCCTTTGCAATCAGTCCGCATTTTCTGCTTTCGTCCTGTACTATACCGAATCCTCTGTCATGCTAGCCATGCCGACGCTTACACATCCGCGCTAAACCTGTGCCTTTGCTCGCCTGCCTTGTTCGCGTACTCTTTACGCCTGGCCACAGTTGCAACCAAGCACACTAGATGTGGGACCACTCTCTGGTGCGGCGGTCACGTCTGTCCCTCCAACTCCTTTTCCATGTGCTGCGCTCGACACGGCGCAACGGTTCAACTCGCCGCCTCACAGCAGTCCGCAGCCACTCCAAGTACTAAACCCCAACTCCGCGGGCCACAAAAAAAAGGGAAAAAAAAAAGAGGTTTGCATTGACGGGGACTCGAACCCCGGTCGAGTCGAATCTGTAGTCACGTCTCAGAAAGACGATGAGTGGCAACGACTCATGATACCCCTACACTATCAATGCTTGCATGCTGCACGTGGCGCTTTCCATCAAGATGTTCTTTATTACCTTTTTCTGATAGATTCGATGAGTTTGAATTTTGCGCTCCGGCAACCTGGCGGGGTTGGGTAGCCGATGTTTAATAATGCAAGCCAGTCGCCTTCGCCAAGACAGGAGAACTGCTTATCCTCGACGAGTGGGATGGAGCACTGCGGGGGACGAAGAGTGCCGAGTACGAACACAGTCTGCACGAACAGGAGCACGGGGAGCGGATTGGATTGCATACGTGGGCATACAGGAAGGTACGGGCCGGGAGGGGCTACAAGCAGTGGGGGTCGGTATATGTGAACGGCGCGCGCCGCGACACGGTCCCCCAGCGAGCCCTACGGCGGCCCTTTTTGGCGGTAGACAGAGGCGGGGAGAGAGCGCTGTCTAGGCCTTGTTGGCAAAGCCGACGCGGTTGTTGTCGGTGTCAAAGACGGCGACGGTGTTCTGGAGCCACGAGTCGCCGGTGATCCAGCCGTCGATGCCGAGGTCGGAGCCGGCGATGGAGAGCACGCACTGCCCGCTGTTGGTGGTGCCGAACGAGGTGGTGGCAGCAGATAGCGCCTTTGAGTAGCTGCCGTAGGTGAAGGTCACCTTGGGGGGCGAGTTGCAGTTGAAATAGGCGTACGTGCTGCCGTCCTGGCTAAACGTCTGCAGACCGAGCTTGCTGAAGAGCGACTGCGCCTCGGAGGTGGGCGCGACAATGATGGTGGTGCCCGTGTCGACAATCGACTCGATGCGCTGGCCGTTGACACTGGCGGGGACCTGCCAGAACCCGTTGCTAGCGTCAACGCTCTGGTAGGCGGGGGAGCCCGAGTACTTGGAAGAGTCGGTTCCGCCGAGGTAGAGCGAGGAGCCCGAAGTTCGCAGGTCGAACTGGAAGGATCCGGACGAAGTGGCGCCCGCCTGCTTCAGACGGTAGAAGAAGGGGAGGTAGCTGGAGCCGAAGGCGGCCAGGCTTGGGAAGGCCATGCCCGAGATGCCCGAAGAGCCCTCGGAAGAATCAATGAACTGGGTCTTTGAAACGCCAATGGCGGTCTTGGTGGCAGAAAGACCGCCGATGTGGACAGTGTCGGTGTAGATGGTGCCCTGAGCGGTGGTGCCATCGCCGTACGAGGTCCGGAAGGTATTTCCGTTGGTGGCCGAAGTGGAAGAAGACGAGGGCCTAAAGGCGTCGGGGTTGACGAGGGTATCGGCGGAGCCGGTGTCAAAGTCGATCGAAAAGCTCTGCGATGGGGTACCGTAGGCCATGGTGCCGGTCCAGAGCTCGCCGCTCTCCTGATCAGTCAGACCCACGGTGCCGGTAGCCCGCTTGACAAACTCCTGGGGCAGATCTCGCTTGGCGGGGTGGACGCTTCCGGTGTTGGACTGAAACGCGGCGAAGTTCTTGGCGTACTTGGCTCGGAGCTGATCGAGGTGGTTGTTCACCTTGCTCCAGTCAATCTGGTTGCTGTCAGCGTGGGTCAATGTGGATCGCTTGGAGATCGGAATGTTGACACCGCGGTCCTGCTCGACGGGCGCGGCCAAGGCAAAAGCCGAGCTGGCAATAAGCCCGACGACAAAGGAGAGCTGGAGCTGCATTGCTGAGTTTTGGTTGGGGAGGGGGCTAAGGGAGAAGAATGCAAGTCAAGGGACGGCAACGACTCGAACAAAGTGCGAGGAGCAAGAGAGGGAGAGGAGGGCTCAGTAAGAGAGGAGAGAAGAAGGATGATGATGAGGAGTTCTGTACTGAAGGCGGCCAAGAAAGAGCTTCTTTATACATGTCAGAAGCCCTCAGCAGCGGCTGGCAAGGCAACGTTGGACGAAGCGTATGATCGCGAAGGGACTTGTCTCGGCATACACTGATCCGAGGAGAAATCTGCTGTAGATAGAAGAGGATGGAGGCCCATGTTCGGCCATGGCTCTGGAAAACCAGCTTCGGCAGCTGTGCACAGCATAGGGTGCATAGGCGCTGTCTATACTTGGAACTGGTTAAGCACAAGCGAAGGGCGACGCCACCTGGGTCTAGCTGAGCAAGAGTGCTGACGGAACGTTGGTTTGCAGCCACTAGGGAAGACGTCAGGGTCCAGGGCCGCATGCAAGACCGAGACGGCCACTGAGCGCACCGAAATGGCAACTTTGCGGCGCAGAAAGGGGCACAATCAAGCGGCGGTTGGAGCCCAGGCAATTGGGCAGCCTATCCGCATCGCCGCGGCTAGCTGCAGAAGCTGACAACAAGCGCTAAGAAGCACAACTGAGAAGAACCAGCGAGGCGCAAACCAAGTCGGAAGAATGGAGGCCGAGGGTGTATGGCACTTGCCACTTGGCCAGTTGCATGGTACAGTACTGCCGAGGCTGAGGCGTGACAATCACATCCACGACGTACTACTGATTGACTTGGCGAGCTAAGTGGTCCGCGGGGGGTTACTGTACGTAACGTGGCTCTCCCCGGGCTGCAAATCTGCACCGCCCGCTCACGCTATGCACTTCGAGTGGAGAGACGGGTTGCCTTTCGAGTCGAGAGATGCGGTGAGCGGGCGGGGGTCGGGTTGGCCCGAGAGACAGAGGCAAGACAGTGGCTGTGAATCGCTCTCTCCACATCACGGCGGAGGAGTGGCGAAATGGCCGTCGAGGCGCTAAAAGGCAGTGATAAATGGCAGTAGTGAGCAGGCAGAGGATCCAAGTTTCGACCTAAGCTTCGCCGGCCCAAGCGCACTGCAATCTAAGCCAATTTGAGCCAAGTTCCGACCAACCCAATTCGAAGCCCCCACCCAGCGACATCCAAGCCCACTGTTGGCGCTAATGTGGTCAGGCCGCATCTGCGCTTGTTAGCCGTTCGGAGACGGACGAGCCGACTGGGATGTGACTGCTACGATTCTTTGCGAGCTTATCAAGGCCGCTGCCAGTCTGCAAGCGCTGAAAAGCGCCAGCGATGCACCAGGCCGCCTTGTGCCGCGGCCGCTCTGCACATCCCACATCCAGAGGTCGCCCCGTCGATGGTCGATGATAATGATAATAATATGATTTACGACAGGCGGTCTCGCTTAGGATCCGTTGGCGGTGCGCTAAAGTCCTACGCGCGCCGAGCAGACGGCTTGAAAAGGCATCGAGTCGCGTCTGGCAACTGCTCTGCTGCCAAAGGGCTCACACTCACACTCAGCAGGCTTCTAACCGCACTAGCCCTCTTCTGTAGGACTTCCTGACTGTCGTTTTGTAGCGAAAAGGGCTCACGCGAGCGCTCCCTTCATGTCTCTCCGCCGTTTCAGCGGGCACGCGAGCGGAGGAAGCCGACAAGCCCGCAGTCACAAGTGCTTTGATGCAACTGCGCAGAGGATTAGCCTCCACCTTGCTTACCAGTAGCAACGTCTGCATGAGACTGACACTATGACAGTGAGTAGAACGCAGTGCCAAGTCGCCGGAATCTGCGCCGCCCGTCCGTATATGCAGCGATGGGCCGCTGCAGCCGTCGGGAGAAGAGGCTCCCACGGTAGGCATGGCAGCTCAAGGCCGCGGCTGGGCAACATCCGGTGGCGCCCTATCTATTCCCCACCAGGCAAGAAATGCTGCTCAACGAGCAAACCAGACAACCGAATCGGAGGGCAAAAGGGCATGAGCTGTGGGTGTCTGTTTGGCTCGGGTGTCCGTCTGTGCGGCGGCTCGGCGGAGCGTGTACGGCTGCTGCATGATTGTGTTGCGGTCTCCCGAGGCGGAAGCCACTAGCTCGGCAGAGCCAGACAGAAACATGAAAAGCACACTAAAACGTCTGAGCGGCGCTAGCGAGCTCGAATGAAAACCATATCGCTTCATCCGCCCCAAGCAAAAAGAAGACGGGCAGAGCCCCCCAGCTGAGCGCGCTCCACCGTCAACACCCATACCCACGATCCATGTTCGTGGTGGCTGGGCACCGCGATAAGTTGCTCCCTTTTTTCCGGCCCGGATGTCGGGCTTGTCGCAGCTTTCCTTCGCCTGCTCCACTAACCATCCACTCGCCATCAGAGCGCTGCCGCCTGTTGCCACATGTGAAACTTCATCAATGTTAAGTCTATGACCCCGCCTAAGCTATAACGGGCGACATGCATTGGGTCGACCTTATACGCCGATGCGGTAGTGGTCTACAGGTTGGATTTGACAGCGGCGATGCATTCGATCTCGACGCCGACATCCTTGGGGAGACGGGCTACCTCGACCGCAGACCGAGCGGGCTTGTACGGTGCGAATCGCTGTCAAAGTGGTCAAGCAGGGCACGCCGGTCAGCGTCGCTTCTATCAGCGTCACGGTCGTATATGCGGAGCTCACCTTTTCGTAGATAGCCTGGTATGAATGTACGCGGAAATGGTCAGAGGCAATTTCAGTGTCAAAGCAAAATGCGGCCGTGCAGACGTTGATCAGCCAGCGTCGAGGGGATGAGCCGATGGTGCTTGCAGACGGAACTCACGTTGATCTTCTCAAAGTTGTTCATGTCCTTCATGAAGATGGTGACCTTGAGCACGTGCTGCCTCCATGAAACGAGCAGGGGGTCCATGATCAGCGATGTAGCTCTGAGTGCAGCTACTGCGTGGATCTGTACTTACCGAAGGCTCGGAACCGGCTGCTTTGACGACGGCGAAGAGGTTGTTGAGCGCCTGCTCGGTCTGAGCCTCGATGCCGCCCTCGACCATCTTCATGTCCGGGGTGAAGGGGATGCAGCCCGAGACGTACGCCACGCCGTTGTGGACGACGCTCTGCGAGTACGGCGCGACGGCGCCGGGCGCCTCGGTGGTGTGGATCACCTTGTAGGGAGTCGACATGGCAGAAGCTGCGACACAGGCAGTAAACCCGCGAGTGTTGCGCACAGACAAAAGTGCCGAGCGGGTCAGCGGCGTGAAAGGGCGTGCATGGGGCGCAACGCAGCGCAACAGGCGAGCGCCCGCTCGCAGTGCAGAAGCAGCACTACTGTGCACCATCTGTCTCGCTGATAGCAGGCGGATGATGGCACCAGGCACAGCTTGACTTACAAGTATGCGGGAGACAAAGGGCGAGAAGGCAATGGCGCGATGGGAGAAGGAAACACAACCAGATGACTCGCAGGAAGATCTGCCTCAGGCTTAAGCCTTACCTCGGCGGAAAGGCCGGCTTTCGGACGCACAGACCAACGCGACGTGAAAATCCCATATTACGCTTTGCGGCTACCGGAAATGGTAGGCAAAGTGGACTTCCACTATGAAAAGGAAACATCATGGAAGCGCAGCACTCCAGAGTGCGCACCTCTTCGCTTGCTGAGAAGACGGCCACCGGCTGTGCACGATAGGCGTCAACGGCTAAGGCGGCTTTGACGGTGTCGATTGAGCCAAACTCTATCTGGCGGCAGAGGGCGGCGGAGGTGCAAGTGAGCATCACCGTTGCCAAGGAGAGCAACAGGCCGGTCAACCCAGCCTCGAGGAGCTGCGCAGAAGCGGAGGTGGCGGCAGAAACATCCAGGCGGGGTTACCAGGCCGTCGGGTCTGCTAGCGCCCAGCGAGCCGATACGGAGCAGCATGACGCGACGCAGAAGGACGCGCTTAGCAGTCAACGGTGATGCCATAGCCGGCCATCTAGGCACCCATCTGCCTATCGAAGGTCCTTCATGCTGTGCGAAAGCGAGGCGGAGTCTCACGCACGGAAGACGATCCTCCGCGGAACTAGACGGTTTCTTTTTTGCTTTGCGTTCGCCAAACGCGGAGGAAGGGTTCAGGTCTCAGTGTTCCTGGGTATGCTGAGCAGTCACCACCTTTATGCGTGACCACTCCGAACAGCGAAAGGATCTTTATCTCGTTGGCGTGCGCATGCATCTCTGCAACGTATGCCAGGCCTCACCGTCTGTTGCTGCTCGCTGTGGCGTGCACACCATCTCTCAGCAGAATGGCGCAAGTTTTCGGCCTGCTAATAGGCATCTCCCAGTTTCCTGCAGTGCCTCGAGCCATGAGCCGGATAAACAGCCGGCTGAGGCCTCGATGAGCCGGAGGCCACCTCTTCCCATGTTAGACTCGCCAAGGTGAACGTTGCGCAATTCCATTCACACACAAAACTGTAGGTGTGAGTTTTGGGGTGTGAGTGTTGAGTTGGCGTGGAGAAAAAGACCGCGACCACGACGGCATGAGCGCGAGATTACGCTTTTTGACCGCATCACATTCTCACGCCTTTGCAGCGAAAGCCACCAACGCGGATCACGGCCGAGGTGAGCTTGTCGGACTCGGCGCGCCCGTCTGCGGCGTCAAGCGCGCGCGAGCTTGCAGTGCCGATGGTCGGGGAGGGTGGAGGGCGGCGTGGCATGCGAAAGAGGCGGCGGGTCGAGGGTGCTTCGCCGCTCAGCGGGCGCAGCCGGTCAGCTGAGCGGTCCAAGGCGGAGGGGAGGGCGGTGGAGGGTGCTGCGCAGTTGGGTGAGTTTCTGGCGTGGGCGGAAGCAGAGGGGGTGGTTGTCGACGGGCGGCTCGAGGTGCGGGTCGGGGGGGAGGGCGACGGCTGGAGCTTGTCAGTGCATGCTGGTGCGGCGATAGGGGGGGATGAGGCGGTGGTGATGGTGCCCAAGAGCGCGGTGCTGTCGCGGCGGACGTCGGCGCTGGCACCCTACCTTACGCGCCGCTGGCGCAGCGAGTCGCCCGAGACGGTGGGGCTCGAGCTGGCGCTCTGCCTGCTCTACGAGCGGTGTCTGCGCGCCCAGTCGCGCTTTGCACCCTACCTCGCCATTCTCCCGCGCCTGCCGGTCCCGCTCCCCTTCCTGCGCGACCCCGCCCGGCCGCGCCAGCCAGACCACTCCCCCTGGGTCTGGCTCACAGGCACCGAGGCAGATCGCCTCGTCCACCGCGCCACCCAAGCCTACACCAACCCCGCCGCCGTCGCCCAGCACGACCACGACTACGGCATGTGCAAGCAGAAGGCGCTCGACTACTTTAGCACTGTCGCCATCCCGGTCCTCCGCACCACGCCCCTCTTCGACGCAGCACAAAAGCAGCACCTCGACGGCCTCGCCTCCGCGTTCCTCACCGCCTACACCCACGTCTCCAGCCGCGACTTTATCGTAGACACCTACCACGGCGTCGGCCTCGTCCCCGTCGCAGACCTCTTCAACCACGCCGAGGCCCACACTGTCCAGTTCGAGGCCGACCAGGACGTCTGCCAGCTCTGCGGCGTGCGCTTTCTCACCGGCCACACCGAGGAGGAGTGCCGGTTCGGCGCCGGCCCGGCCCCCGACGCTTTCACCGGGGACAACGGTAGCGCTGATGCACGCAACGCTGACCGCGAAGGGGACAACGGCGAGGGGGATGACGGCGAGGGCGACAGCGGGGGGGATGACGACGGGGAGTACGGTGCGGACACGCTGGACGTGCGGACGCTGGGGGCGGTGGCGCGGGGCGCGGAGCTGTTCAACACGTACGGCGCGCTGACCAACGCACTGCTGCTGACGCGCTACGGCTTCTGCCTCGACACCGAGACCGACGTGGAGCGCTACACGATCGATGTGCGCTTTCCCGCCGAGCGTGCTGCGTTCCTCGCGGCGCTGCGCAGCGCCGGCGCGCCCGGCAACCTCGCCTCCGCCTTCCAAACCACCCTCGCCCACGCCGCCTCCCTCTCCACCGACCTTACCAACGCCGACGAGGAGGGGGGGCAGGAGGGGGAGTTTGGGCATCTGTACCGGCTTGCGGGGGAGGTGGGGGCGTTGGAGGAGCTGGTGTGCGACGCGCCGGGGGACGAGGACGAGGACGAGGACGTGGCGGAGCGCGACCGCGCAATGCCGCTCTTCCTCGACGCCACAGGCCGCTGCAGCGCAGCGCTGCTCGGCGCGGTCCAGCTCACGCTCCACCACGCCGCGCACCCACACCCGCTCCGCGCCACCCCGCCCGCCCTCGCCGCCCTCCTCACCACCCGCCTCGCCCGCCTCCACATCACCCCCCGCCTCGAAACCGCCCTCCGCCTCCTCCACGACCCCGCCACCCCACCCCCCGCTAAAGCCTCCCTGCATCACGCGTACCAGGAGTATGCCGCGCTGCGCGCCGGCCTCGACCGCCTCGCCCCACATCTCCCCGCTCACCAACCCCACACGGACACATAGCATGTAGCATACAAATCGCGTACAATTCAGCATGCCCAAAGACAGCAAGACGCAAATGCAGGCAGAATCGGGGAAAAAGGGGCAAGCCGGGAGGAGTGATGCGGCTAGAAGGTCTGCCAGCCGCCTTGGTCCATGGCGGCGTCGGTCTTGCGCGCGACAATGTTGGCGATGCCGTGCGACCAGATCTGCTTGCGCAGCTCGTCGTAGCGCTGCTGGTGGATCTTCTGCGGGCGGCCCTTGCGCAGGCCGACGTCGATCTCGCCGTGGCTGTCGAGGTAGGGCGAGAGAAAGTGGAAGGTGCCCTTGCCCTGGTAGAGCAGCATCACCACGTTGCTCTTGATCTTGAAAAACACGCCCGTCGCCCCGCCGCACGTATCCGTGTGCTGGTTGCACTCGCCCCGCTCGCCATCTTCCTCGCTCTGACAGCAGAACGACTGGAAGCAGACCATCTCCCCGCAGAGCAAACACAGCGCCGGCTCCGGCGGCACGTTCAGGCACTTTTTGCACACCCTCTTCCGCGTGTCCTGCAGCAGCATGGCGAGATCGGTCGGCAGTCGCGACAGCTCGTAGATGTGCGGATGTTCCAGCAGCAGCGTCGGGTGCGTCTCGGCCGCTTGCAGATACGACGAGGAGAAGGATTGCAGTCCGGCAGACGACCGCCCGAGCGTGCCACTGGCAAGCGATGCGCTGCCGGACCCGCTGCCGGCTGCTGCCGAAGTAGGTCGCTCGCCGGTCGAGCCTGTCGCCTGTGTCTGACCATTGAACAGCAACGTGCCGAGGGGCGCATGCTGTATTGGCAGCGGGCGGAACAACGACGCCAGCGGCACGTAGGCATGCTTGATCCACCCTTCCACCAGACTGGCGATCGGCGTCTGTTTCTCCGCCCGAACCGGCAGAGCGACCGAGGGCACCGGAATGTCCAGCTGTGACAGCAAGCGTCGGTACTCTCCCACTGGCGGCGCATCCTGACCATCCTCGTTCATCGAGACACCGAGCTCAGAAGTAGCCTTGAATGGTATTCCCACGGCGCGTCGCAGGATGGCAGCGCGCCGAAGGAATGGCAGTGTATAGCTGCAGATCATCTTGGCCAGTGTGTCGTCGTCGAGATTGTCAAAGCCGAGGGTGATGTTGCCGCGGGCATAGCCGACGAAACCGATGACGTTAGCTACTGTCCAGCGGACGTCCGGAAAGACCTTTCGTGCTTCCGCCAGATCATCTTTGCTGACCTGCTCCACCTTGAGCCCCACGCCTGTCCTGCCGGTCGCGGTAGAGCCGAACGGCGTTCCGGTGTGGCCGTAGACCTGCGGCCAGATCGACGGCTGTGCCAGTCCAAAGACGGTCTGGACAAGACAGACGTAGTACATCAAAGCTGTGCACTGCGCCAGCGATTCCGGGGCGACGACGGCCGCTTCGATCAGGACGGTCATCGGATCTCGCAGCAGCAACGGCGACCGCACGGCACCGTCTCCTCCCCAGTGCGGGAGGAGGCGCTTGAGCAAGCCGCGTCGGATGATGCTGGGACCCTTTGAGCCTTCATGGTAGGTTAACGTCAACGTGCGCAGACAGTGGAGCAGTGAACGCAGCAGCTCCACCGTCGAGTCGTTCAGAGCGTCGGCTACGGATCGCTGTGTAACCGCTACGTCGCAGTCGGTCGACGGCGACGGCGTCATACCCCTCTGCGCCACCTCCAACATGGCGATGGTGTAGGCAACGAGTTCTTCCGGGATGTACATCTTCCTGCCCGGAGGTGCCAAGATGGTCTGCTGCTGGTATCGCTCCCGGGCCGCCTTGGTCGCGTGCGACATGGGCTTGAGCACATTGATGAGCCGGTCAATCATGAGGGCAATAGAGCGATCGATACTGGCCACCTCGAGCCTCATCTGCAAAGAGCTCTGCGAGTGTTCCACGAAAAAGGGCAAGAAGGCACCACTGCCATGGTCCGCTTCTTGGTAATCGGCCATATCGGTCTTTGAAGAGTGTTTCAGAATGTCGATATTGATCTTTCGGATCCAGTCCTGCAGCGGGATCTCGTCGGGGACGATCGTCTGCGGAGTGGCAAAGATGGGATCCTGCGGCTCGGTGCCGGCATCCAAGGCGCCAGCGACCGGCAAAATGACATTGCCTAGACTTTTGCACAGAGGGCAGATGAATTCAGAGCGATGCAGATCTTCGGGATGGTTCCTGGCAATTTGCTGCGTGTGTCGCTGTTCGACGCTTCGACAGTAGGTCTCGAAGCATTGCAGATGCATCAGATGGCCACAGGCAGAAGCGTGGAAGCCAAAGCGGTGATCTTCCTGCGGGAAGCTCCCATAGGCGGCACCTGCCTTTGCTTTCCCGTTGGGGCTTGTCACACCTGAGCGCCCACTCGGCGGAGCGCCCATGACTCTCTTGCCATCGCCGTCGTTCCGGTCTAACGTCAACGGCGTTTCCAGAGACTGCTGAAGGCTAGCGGCATCTTGCTTTGGCGTCATGCGCATCATGCGACTGGGCTGAATGTGTGCCAGGCTGCCAAACGCTTTATCTGAGCCCAGATTCTCTTGACAGAGAATACAGCTGCCCCACACCTTCTCTTGCGCCTTGGCTTGGTTCATGGTCGATGTAGCCGCGTCAACTTCATCCTCATCGTCATCGTCGTCCTCCTCTGCTTCGAATTGGTCCAGAAGGCTCTTCTGCTGGGCCGAGAACTTTTGCATGATCGCCGCCTGACGTGCTTTGGCAGCGGCCCGTCGTGCTTCTTCCGCTGTTTGCTGTTTCGACTTGGCTCCGCCAGAGGCGCCTCCAGCGGCAAGTCCATCTCTCCCTGTAGCGACAAAGTGCGCCTGAATCTCGCGCTGTGCGTCGGACGAGGCGCGGGCAAGCTGTTTCAGACACCAGGTGATCTTTGGTCGGAAGGGTTTGAACTTGTCGAGCAGCTCGATGCGGCAGAGCAGTTGTACCAGCGTAGCGTTCTGTATCTGCGGTTGCTGATCGTCATCCTCGGTACCGACGGCAAGGGTATCCACCGTGAGCAGCACCGCCTTTGAAGCAAACTCCTCTGGCGCTTCGACGAGACCGATCATAATGATCTGCAAAACAGCGTCCACGAGCATGTCGGGGGCGTACGAGAAGAGGATGCGTGTGGTGTCAAGCGCCCAGAAGAGGACCGAGACGAGGGTCTCGTTTTGAAGGAGCTCAAAGATCTTGGCGAAGAGCGTACCCTTAAGAAGCTGCAGCTGGGGCTCAGGGGCGATAGGCTCCAGCTCCTCATCCTTGATGCTGGCAGCCGCTCTACCCGTTTTCTGAGCGAGTTTCTTCTTCTGACGGTTGCGCAGAATCTCCTCGACCTTTTCGCGTTGGTTGCGGGTAAAGTGAAAGAAAAAGGGCTGGATTTCATCATAGCACTCGTCTTTGAGTTCAAAGATACCAAAGTCGTGGGTACCATCAGGAGCACGGAAATTGCAGACCTGGCCCAGAATCCGCTCGAACGCAGCATGGTCGGTGAACTTGTCCGGAATATGCTTGGTGACATCTGTGAACGTTCCTTGGCCGAGCGCCAAAAAGTGGACGATCTCACGCCGAATCTGCTTCTCGATCGGCCAGGCGCAGAGCGACGACATTTCGGATAGACAGGTGACCAACAGAAACAGAAACTCCTCGGCGAGATAAACGCCTTGACCTGCATCGAAGAGCGAGTGTCCCGGGTCGCCCTTGCACCTGAACCAGTCGATGAGGATGAAGCGATCCAGCATCGTGAGCAGGAAGCGATCGGCGTCGATCAGCGTGAAAGCGGCCTGGATAAGGAAGAGATCTTGGTCGTACATGATGCCCCGCATCGAGTTGTCCCGATAGTGATGCGCCTGGGACCGAATAACAAAGCCGTTTCTCACCCACATGTTGCAGCGGATCTGAGCCAGCTTGACGCAGACTCGCAGTGGGAAATCGAATACGGTCAAGAGATCCTTTTCGTCGACAGTAGCGACCAGGTCGCGAAGCTGCGAGCAAGCGGTAGAGCTTTGAAGAGCGACGTGACCGACGACAGGTACCTGCTTGATGAGTTCCGCCAGCAACCAGTGCATCGGATGGTGGAAGCTAACAGGCTGGCAGTCGACAGCGAAATCGACAATGGTGTGCGTGTTGACTGTGCTTCCTTTGCCTCGGCGAAGGTCAACGTCGTGAAACGTCACGGCATGGTGCGACTCGTGGTTCGCCATGGCAAGCTCGTGATAGCTCCGCGGGATGGTCGCAAGCGTGTGGCTAAGTGCCAAGGCGAGATCGTCCGGCTTGGCAAATGCGAATGACTCGCCAAACATCTTAGCTGCCTTGCCGAGGTGGGAACTGATGTGAAAGACGGGAATCCAGATCTCACTCTCGAATTCGACGTGAGACGAGAGAGCTCGCTTGGAAGCGTTAATGGCCTGGAAGAGCGACAGGAGCTGGAGAAAGTAGGCGATGTGCGGAAAGGGATTCCGGGCGATCAGCTTCTGGACCCCCTGGGTAGCGAGGAGATAGCGGATGTCATAGAAGATGTGATAGGTGCGAGACTGTCGTATGAACATGAGATGGACGTTGGCCTGTCCTCTCGCTGCAGCCGGTGGAGGTAGGATGAGGCTCTGCTTCTCCCTCTCGCCCGTCATCTGACCGGTGAAAACGGACTGGAGCAAATGAAGCAGCTTCTCGAGGAAGTGGAGCTTCTCTACCAACAGGGTAGCAATCGAGGGTACACTGAAAAGCTGAACCGTAAGGAAACAGATCGAGTAGTCCTGTTCGCGATCTTTCAGTAAAAACATCTCGACCAGTTTTGGATAAACCTGAGCGAAGCGGACAGCGATTTCCTTCTTGATCTCGCGATGAGCGATGAGTGACATAAAGATTGCCTTGATCTCGATGCGAGCCGATTTCCAGAACTTGTAGTCCATAAGCAACAATCCCTCGTAGTTGGTCAGGTGCTGGGGATCAAAGTACTCGGGGCTCATGGAGCCGGCGGACACGGGTTCGAGCGGCTGATACGGGGTGAAGAAGCTCTTTGCTATGAGATGTTTCAGGGCAGCGGCATCTGCTTTCAGGGGCTGGCCCAGTAGCGAAGAGCTAGCGGATGAGGGCAGATAGAGGTTGCAGTTTGATAGATCCATCAGAAACTCAAGGACAACCTGGATCACTTCTTCGGCGAAAACGTCGAACGCTGGACGTAGCGTGACAGCCAGGTCGATGGAGCTGAGAACGCGTGCGATCTGGTACAGCCGGCGAAGATCGGAAGAAACCTCTATGATGTCCCTGCCGTGCTTATCGACGCGTTCGGCGACGCCCTTGGCATCGTGTTCCGACCGTCCTGTGGCATCGGTAACAATGTCAATCACCTGACTGAAACTGTGCTTTTCGTCGTTCCATAGCAGAACGGCGTATTGGCGATCGTCAAAGGACGGCTTGTTCGCATAAAACTCATCAATGTCGTCATACACGCTTGACCTGCGCCACTCGGGATCTGGCTGAGCGGTGTTTCGTTGGGAAGGTCGTAGCGTGGTAGCCCATCCAGACCCATTCCCGATGGCCTTGTCCCCGCCAAAGATGTAATCGCGGTCGCCGAGGGCACCATCGTCATCATCGCCGACAAGGTCCTCCACCTCGATAGCATTCATCTCTTCGTCGCTGTCCGAAGGATCAGCACTGCCGCTTTTGCGCTTCGAGGGTGTACTCTGTTTCTTATAGACGGAACGGCCTTCTTCGAGACTGGGCTGACTAGCTATTGTCTCCAAGGCGTCCTGGACTGCGGGTAAGGAGATCTCCTCTGGTGCGTGATCCATGACGGTGACCATGAGAAAGATGAGGTCGGCGATGTAAGTGAGCAGTGGCTCGCGAACGCCAGCGTGAATAGCCGACACTGCCTGGTCGATCTGAGTAAGCCCCTCCACTTCTTCCGAGATGAGTTCTGCCGACGGCTCGGGATGGTCGGCCAAAGAGCCATGATGAGCCGAGCCCTCGGCCTCGAGATCCATGTCGGCCGCGGTTGAGGTCTCGGTGAGCTCGGAATGGTAGCGACAACCTACATCCTGTCTCCAGGCTTCTGAGTCTCCGCAATCGCAGCAACCGCCACTGGAGGCGGAGATGGAGAAGACGATGTCGTGGCCCTCTTTGACATGTATCGAGGCTTGGAAGCACGGTGCACACTGGACACATGTATCATCGAGGCCGCAGTCGCGGCACCGATAAATGGCCTCGCCCTTCTCAAAAAGGTGACCGCAGGGCATGCCCTTTCGCTCGTCGGTATACTCAGGGCCCAAAAAGTCGTGGTCGTCGAGCTGCTCGTGCTGTTCTGAGATTGACCAAGGAGAGGAAGCACGCTGGGCCTGCTTGCCCTTCTTTTTGGAATTGGCAATCGACCGAGTTTCCTCGATCTGTGTCTTGGAGAGGCTCCAGCCGTGCGACGCAATCAGGTCTACGGCAGCCTGGACACTCTTGTTGGCGTTCCCGGGAATGGCATTGGCGGGAGAGGGGAGTTGTTCTAGCAGCTGGCGATAGAGGTTGCGCTGGAGGAGAGCTTTGGTAGCGGCCGTCAGCAGGTAGCTGGAGGAGTCGTCATTGCTAGGGAGCGGTACGAGTCTGGAAAGCAGATCGCAGGCGCCCTGCTTGGCGGGATGAACGGGGCTGGATCGGCGACTGCGCCGCATGCTGGCGGGTTGAGTTGGCTGCGGCGGCGAAAACACCTTGCGCTGGGTGGAAACGGTCGTGCGTTCCAGTGATCGCGAATCAGCCAGCTGCGAAACGGGCAGCGAGACAGCGTCGGTACCGTGAGCAGCTACGTAGACCGGCGCATGCACAAACCAACAATGCAGGATGCCAACGAGATGCGGTGCGAAAGACGTAAAGGCGGTAGTGCGACACCAATGTCGAGCCGAAGATGGAAAGCCGACGCCTTGTCTAGCGGCAGATGTTGGCTGGCGACCGAATCGACAGCAGGGTCTGCGGCTGTCCAGCGACTGATGCTGAAGAAGGGTGAGGGACAGGAACGAGATAGAGGACGGGATGGTCGTGGAGAGCCACAGACAAGCAGCCCTCAGATCACTCAGCCTAAGCCAGCTTCCAAGCCCTTTTCAGCGTGAGCGAATATGCGGCTGAGCGCAGTTCCCTTGCGTTGGTATCTAACTTATCTGCCTATTTCCACATTTATAATACGGTCTACAGCTTGCTCCTTCGGCATGTAAAGCTTGAGCTTATATTTCATCATTTGACCGTACAAACGTTTCGGATGTAACAGTCGAAAGGAATCACGGTTCTAACGATCTAACACAGGCGCTCCACCCTGGCTCCTGACTGCTGCTTGACTGTGACTGGTTGGATGGCCATGCTGGAATGGAGAGGGACATGCTAGCGATGACGACACGAATAGATTACTGAGAGCAGTCGGTGTAAGAGGCAATGTGTTGCGGGTATAATGCCGTGGCCGGTTTTGAGTCTCTACAGCGCGCGGGAGCTTGGCGGGAGGCTGGACGGAGCGTGTATGGTCCAGCTGGCTGGAAGCGGCGGGGTGGCGCTTTGCGAGGTCGATGGATCAGGTGACCCGAAGCTTGCGTTGGGCGGTCAGGGAAGGATGATGCGTACACCGCCATACTCGGCGAGCGGATGGACGGTGCCGATGCGGGGGCCGCGGCCGCTGGGACACGAGATGAATGCCCTCGACTTTGGAATGTCGAGCTTGGCGGTGATGTCGTTGACGACGGCGGGGGTAAAGGCGGCCTCGACGAAGACGAGATCGACGGTGATGGTGGGGAAGATCTCGTCGACCAGCTGGAAAGTCTCGTCGAGCTGCTCGGGGATTTCGTCGATGGCCGTGTAGCAGTGGACCAGCTTGCAGTTCGAGGTGCGCTCGTTCTGCGCAATGTAGTAGAGCGCGTTGACGAGGAGCGAGATGTCGTCGGTCTTGCAAAAGTAGATGACCGGGTAGCGGCGCTCTCTGCGGATCCAGTGGACGAGGCGCCGCTGCAATGCTGTGGCCCACCGCGCGCCGGTATTATGGCGGTGGTGTTCGGCGAGCCAGACGAGCGTCCTGGCCAGGTCGACCCTGCGTGCGAGAACGAGCAGCAAGCCAGCGACGGCCGCCAGGTAGAGCAGCGTCTGGCCGATAATCACTGGCGACAGCGCCGAGTTGCCCACCATGGCGACAATGCCGACCGTAATCCCGGCGAGCACGACGGTCAAGCCGGCGCGCGGCGAGCGCGGCAGCGACGGCCGGCTATACTGGAGCAGCGCCAGCGAGATCCCAAAGAGCGTCATGACCAGCAGGAAACAGACGCTAAAGACTGAGGAGAGCGTCGTCAGGCTGAAGCCGCACGTGGCACTCATCACCAGCGCCAGCACCAGAAAGAGGGCGATGGAGGGATAAGTCGCGCCGGTCCTGGCCAGTGGACGCTGCAGAAACCGAGGCACGACCCGGTCATCACACAGCGCATCGACCAACCCGCAGAATGCGACGACGCCCGTGATGATGCCGCCGCACAGCACCAGACAGGCATCGACAACGACAAAGATCTTGAGCCCCTTTCCGCGCCCGGCCACCTCACCGAGGAGCGCAAGGATGTTGGCGCCGCTGAGAATGCGATCCAGCGGTAAGAGGGCGAGGGAAAGCAGCATCAGCGGTGCCTCGGTCAGAACAATGATCAGATGCAGATTGCGCAGTGCCTTGGGAAATGCTCCTGGCTTGACCTGGTTGATGTAGGAAGGCGTGCACTCGACGCCGGTCAGTCCTACAAAGGCGACGCAAACGCCGTCGAAAAGGGCGCGCGCGATGCCCTTGCCGGAGCCGGGGGCGGTGAGCGCCGCGATCGCCTGCGACCAGTTCTCCTCCAACAGATGGTTGCCCGTGCGTGCCCAAGCGACAATGCCGGCCAAGATCAGCGCCAACATCGTCGCCACATGCAGGGAAAACATGCAGAGCGCCATGGTGCTGGAATCGCGCAGGCCGGAGAGGCAGAAGAGCGCCAACCCCACCAGGAGAAGAACCGAGATGGCGCGGACGTCGAGGATGCTAGTGGACCCCGCGAATTCGCCCGCAATGTAGGCGCTGGCGGTACCGGCGCTGACGGCGCCGGTGGCAACCGCATCGAGCAGCGTAATGGCAGCGGCCCCCACGGCCACCGTCTTGCCCGATACGTTGGAGAGGTACGAGTAGTTGCCGGCATTGCTAGCCGAAAGCGCCGATGCCAGCTCGCAAAGAATCGGGCAGAAGGGATACAGCAGCAGACATGCTATAAGTATGGAGATCGGAGACAGCACCGACGCCACCGCCACCACGGCGGGCAGCGCGTAGAAGACGGAGCCCGTGACAGCATTGCCCGCTATCGCGGAAGCCCTCCACTGTCCCAGCTGCAAGCGCTGGGTCGGGCCAGCGGCTCTGTTCGCGTCGCTCTCTGGCCGCGGCGGCAGCTCGAGCAGCGAGATGGAGCCCCAGCCTGCGAACTCCCAGGCTCGATGGATGGCCATCAACGGGTTCTGGCGGCCAGTCGCGAGACTGGTTGGGCGCGCGGTGCCCGTCACCTTGAGCTGCCCGTTGTTGATGTCATTCCACGCTGACTGTGAAGAGAAGGGATCTTCGCGGTTCGGAGCGACTGGCTGCGACACGTTGCTCGGACACGGCAACAAGGGGCGATGGGACTCGAGATCGAGAGCGGAGGAGACACCGAGCGCCTGCAGATTGCTGCTGGTCGAGACGATACGACGCTTTCGTTGGCGGCGGATGATGGTTGCGAACTGCGACTCGGCGAACGAGGGCGGCTTCCCACAGCCCCTGTCCACGTCCGCATCCGCTTCGTTGCCGGCCGCGCGAGAAGGAGAGGAAGAACACGCAGCGTCGCAGCCGAGCTCGTGGATCGCACCGAGCGTGTACATGCCGATGTCAACGTCTTGCTCGCCAGCCTTGGTGGGGCTCAGGCCATGGACCACAGAACGAGCGCGCGACCGGACAGCGCCCGAAGAGTCCGGAGAGGCGCTCACCGTCGCCGACGCCATGCTTGCACCGGGCGGTGGCGCCGCCTCAGGACAAGGGTCCAGCCGTCCGCCTCGACTCGGAGAGGCGGATGGACCACGGGCCGGCGACATGGACGCTGCCGCCTTTTCCCCGATCCAAGCAACGGCTGCTGTAAAAGCGGCGACTAGCTGCAGCGAACAGGCCGCTCGCGATCGTTGGTATTGGCAGGAGCGGAGGACAAGATCTTGTTCTCGAATCGAAAAATTCACCCAAAATCGCCTTTATCTTCGATCTTCCACTTGCTATGCCGTCATCATCGGCAGACACAGACACTACGGATTATGTAGCCGCAGACTTGCTTCATGACCTGCCTTACGTTTTCATGCAGCCGAGGGGATCATCCATGTTGCATTCCGTAGCCTGGCTGACAGGTCTACCCGACACGGACGGTCATCTTCTGGCGCAGTCTGTGCACGCGGTGGCAGAAGCAACGAAAATGCTCGTGTGATGTGGTATACAGGGGTGCAAAGGGGCAGTGCGAATCAGGCGACAAACTTTTCATCGGAGGGGCGCGTGTGGTCGGGTGCGACGGCGGCGATGCGCTGCAGCTCGCGGTCCTCGTCGTCCATGGGGAGGATGGCGTTGGCGATCATGCCGACGAGCGCGCTGATGAGGAAGGGTGTGGAGAGGATGATGACAATGCTGTCCAGGAAGCCGGTCAGTGCATGGTTGGAGCCGTGGTAGGTGAACAGGTTGCTGAAGAGGTCGTCGACCAGCAGCGTGCCAAAGCCGAAGCCGAAGCTGAGCGCCAGAATGAACCGGTTGCGCCGGGTGAAGGTGACCTTCTGCAGCACCTTGACACCAGACACGGCGATCGAGCCAAAGAGGATCAGCAATACACCTCCCAGCACGGGTTGCGGGATCGCCCGCACGCATCCTGCCAGCTTGCCGATAATGCCAAAGAGGATCAGCCAGAAACTGCACCATCGGCCCGCCTGAATACTTGCACACCGAGAGATCGCGATCACGCCATTGTTCTACGATTGCAAGAAGAAAAGAGCAAGAAGAAATGTGTTAGTAAGGTTGCGCTAGCACGCCGATAGGAACCGGTAGGGTGAGCTGTGCTGGCCCGTGAATGCGTACTCACCTGGGCAAAAACAGAGAGCGGAGGGACGGTGAAGAGGGCACTGAAGATGCCGCCGAGGCCATCGACCAGGACACCTCCGCTGATGCGGCGATCGTAGGCGAGCCCGTCGACTTCGACCTTGCTGACCTCGGAAGTGGCTGTGATATCGCCGATGGCCTCCATCATCAGCGAGATGTAGACGGCCAGGAGCGGCAGAACGCCGGGGCCGTAGATGCGCAGCGGAAACGTCTCGGTCCAGAGGAAGGTGATAGGTTTGGCCGCGTCGATGGGCTCTCTGGAAATGTAGCCGAGCGGGCCTGCAACAACGAGGGGAAAGAGCAGCCCGATGGCGATCGAAGCGTTGCGCATCGAGGCGCTGCCGAAAATCTCGACAAAGACGACGGTGATGAAGCCCAGGAAGCCCAAGCCGAGATAGTGGGCGTCGCCCCAGATGTAGGCGCGGTGGTCGGTTCCCTGGCAGAGGGCGGTGGTGCCCTGGCATGACGAGCCTCCGCCGAAGGAGGGGATAGCAGAATCGCCGATGAGCTTGATGCCGATGAAAGCAACTACCGTGCCTGTGATGATGGGTGGGAACATGCGCTTGAGGATTCGGGGCGGCAAGAAGGAGAGCGCGATCTCGAGCAGAGCGCAGATAGCGCAAGTACCGAGCAGATAGCCGTAAGCCTCGGGACAGGCAGCTCGACTGCCGTCCGGATTGGTGGGGCAGACGCCTTTGGCGTAGAGGTTGGTAAAGATGCTTGTGGTGACCGAGAGCGTGGTGAAACTGGTGCCGACAACACTAAGCAGGCCGGTGCCGAGCTGTCGACCGCCGAGGAACGGAAGGGGGATGGCGCTCTGCTGGATGGCGGAGATGATGCCCGAGGTGATGAGACTTGCCGAGATGAGGTAGGCGGAGGTCTCTGCAGAGAGGTTGAGCGAGGAGGCTATGATCATGGGCGGGGTGATCAGACCGCCGAGCATGGCGAGGGCATGCTGCAAGCCGCAGATGATGGCCACCATGATTGGCAAATCGTCCTTGACGCCGTAGAAGGGCGACTCGGCCGCGCCGCCGTTCCATTTGGAGGTAGGATTCCAAGGAAAGATACGGGGAAGGCAGAGTGCGCGGAACTGGAAATCACCCACCCAGCCTTCCTTGGTGGTGAGCTTGCGTGCTACGCTTCGCAGATCGTAGCGACGACGGCCTGTGGAGCTGGTGCCGGTCGAATCGCGATCGAGGACAAAGCCGCTGGTTGCCGGTTGCGGGTGGGCAAAGGGCTGCGTCGTGACGGTGCCCTGCTTGGAGGACATGGTGGCGTGAGCCTGATCCGTCTCTTCTTTGAACGACATGCGATGCAGGTTACGCAGTGCAGGTTACGCAGTGCGGGATGTCGCAGTGCGGGTTACGCAGTGCGGGTGAATGGATGCAGAGTCTACGAAGGGGAGGGAGTAGCGGAAGGGTCGAGAGGGATAGACACCGGATGGTAAAGGGGGTGGTGCTGGGGAGGCGGGATGCTATTGCAGTTTCCGCTGGGCCGGCATGGAAGAAGAAGGGCGAGGATGCAATGGTTTATAAGGTAGATGGCTAGGTGGCGCGCGGAGCAACGCGATCTTCTCAGGCACGCGCTGCGGTGCACAAAGGCTGCGCTGCTGTCTGACGTTGAGCCTTGACATGCAGCGGGACGGGACGCACCAGATCGCAAGCGGCAAAAGGGTTGGACGGGACCGAGTGCAAGCGAGATAAGCTTGCATCGCTGCCCGGCGTACGCACCCACAGCTAAGCCTTTCGCGTGGTCGGAGTCGTGGCAGGCAAACCGCTTCTTGGTGGCTTAGCCGCTGCCGTCACTGCTATCAATGCCACGCTATCGACGCCACTTTGCGCCGCCATTACTGCGCTTCAGAATGTCAATGACTGCCAGACATACACTGTAGCAGGGCAATGGGCATGGTTCTTTCTCTAGCGAGGTACAGTCATTGGGTCACGCGCTGCCACTGTTCTGGACCATGGCTCATCGCTCACGAATCACCGCTGCTTGGTCAGGGCCGCATGGCTGATGGCTGATGGCTCACCGGTCATTGCCTCTGCTAGACGAATTGCGGGGTTTCAGGAAGGAACTTCGCCCGAGATTGCGGTGTGAAAGATAGATGGGTGTGGCGGCCAATGAGGGAAGCGGCTTCACGCTGAATTGGCGCTGTTAAGAGATAAGATCGAAAATGCTTTTTAGCGCGCCGCTTATCTTTTCCACTTGGCTTTCTCGGATTTGACCGAGCCGCTTGTTTCGTACGAAAGCCGCTATGGGCTGCCACTTTCTTAGCCGCTCGTAATTTATGTGGCGGTGGCAGCTTTGCCAACTGCTACCGACTGCCATCGACTGCCGCTCTTCGAAGCTGCCTGCCTCACGCTCACTTGCACGACGGGGCTTACTAGAATGCGTCTCTTTGCAGCCGCCATGCCAGGCTCTAGCCGCTCTTCTGCCGTCGCCAGGCAGGTCGCACGGCGCTCGAGTCTGCGCCGGCCAGCTCTGGGCCGCTCTCAATGGTTCAGCAGCTCCGTGGAGCAGAAGAAACCGCTCGACGCTTCCCCCGTCGTCGGAGCGGCTACGCACGGCTTGTCGCCGGTTGCCACGCTGGCAGCGCAGCTCAACCAGGAAGCGGCAAGGCGGAGGATCAGCCAGGTCGATTCCATCGCCTCGGCGCCGTCGCCTTTCCTGCGCGACCGCCATCACCGCCAACACACCTATCTGCGCATATCTCTGACCGAGAAATGCAATCTGCGCTGCCTCTACTGCATGCCCGAGGACGGCGTGCCGCTCACCCCGTCCGAACACCTGCTGACCACCTCCGAGGTACAGCGCCTCGCCTCGCTCTTTGTCTCGCAGGGCGTCACCAAGATCCGGCTGACGGGCGGCGAGCCCACCATCCGCCCCGATCTGCCGCAGATCATCTCGTCCCTGGCCGACCTCAAGCCGCACGGCCTGCAGCAGATCGGCATCACCACCAACGGCATCGCCCTCGGCAAACGCAAGCTCGAGACGCTCGTCAGCAACGGCCTCACCCACCTCAACATCTCGCTCGACACGCTCGACCCGTGGAAGTTCGAATTCATGACCCGCAGGAGAGGCCACAATGCCGTGGTCGACTGCATCCAAAGAGCCCTCGACCTCGGTGTCAAGAGCGTAAAGCTCAACGTGGTAGTCATCAAGGGCCTCAACGACACCAAGGATGTGCTCGACTTTATCCGCTTTACCCAAGACAAACCCGTCACTGTTCGCTTTATCGAGGTATGTGTCACAGTGCCGAACCGGCTTTGCCGTCATAGTGCCGAGCTGGCTTTGTCGCGTACAGACATCTGACGCTTGAATGCCTTCCGCAGTACATGCCCTTTGATGGCAACAAGTGGCAGTCGCAGAAGCTAGTTGCCTATCAGGATCTCGTCGAAACGATCAGGGCCGAGTTTCCGACTTTCCAGCGTGTCAGGCAGCACGACGACGCGAATGACACCTCGAAGCACTGGAAGGTGCCCGGCCACCAGGGCACGGTCGGCTTTATCACAAGGTACGTCGCTGGCGCAGCGAGCACCGCGCCGCCTCACGATCTGACCTTTTGCTTCTCGGTGGCGCATGGCCTGTTGCAGCATGACGGACAACTTCTGCGGTACGTGTAACCGGGTCCGGGTCACTGCCGATGGTAATCTCAAGGTAAGCACACACGCCGGTGGCATTGCACTGTGGGCTCTTTGCTGACCGGTTGGTTTCGCTGCCGCTTGTAGGTCTGTCTGTTTGGCAATGCCGAAGTCAGTCTGCGCGATGCGATGCGGAGTGGCTTTGGGCCGATCTCGCTTCTGAGCGCGGGGACGGGCGGGCGGCCGGCGAGCGATGCGCAGCTGCTCGAGCTGATTGGCGCGGCGGTGGGACGGAAGCACGCCAAGCATGCCGGCATGCGCGACCCTACCGAGCTGGCCAACTCGCTCAACCGGCCCATGATTACCATCGGCGGCTGATCGTGTGCGGCCGCAGCGCATCCACCTAGCTTACACTCTTCTACCGCACCACCCCCCCTTTTCCGCACCACTGACGACGCAGCTGCGCAAGCCGGTGCGGCACTGCGCGCGCGGTCGTCGGGGCGTACGCTCGGGCGGGGTCGGCCGCGCCTGCTCGCGCCTGCGCCCGTGTTGCCGCGCTCCGCACGAGCCTTCCACGCTTCCACTGCGCGGCCTAGCCGGGACGAGACGCCTGGCGACGACGATGACAGTCCCTGGGGCGATCTGGACCGCGCGTTTGCCAATCTGCAGGACAAGTCGCTCTACAAGCAGGTCTACCCGCGCGAGACCGGCGCGGCTGCGGTGGCGAAGGCGGACACGGACGCGCAGCGCAACGACCCGATCGCTGAGATGGAGGAGGCCATTTTCGCACAGGCCGGCGCGGCGGCGGTGCGATCTTCGAACGCTGCCGACGGCGGTGCGGGTGGCCAGCCTGTGTGGTCGGAGTGCCTGCAGCCGGACGTGCCGGAGCTGCGTTACGAGGGTAGTGGGTCGGGGGAGGAGGTGGTTGGGGAGGTGGGGCTCTCGCATGTGGCGGGCGGGCGGGCGGCGATGGTGGATGTGGGGGGCAAGGCGGCGACGGCGCGGAGCGCGACGGCGCGCGGGCGGGTCTACATGCCGCGCGCGGCGGCCGCGCTGGTGCGCGCCACCGAGGCCGCCGCCGGCATCGCCGGCAAAGGCCCCGTCCTACACACCGCCCAGCTGGCAGGCATCATGGCCGCCAAACGCACCGCCGACCTCATCCCCCTCTGCCACCCCCTCGCCCTCTCCCACATCGACCTCACCCTCGACATCGTCGACACTGCCGCGCACAGCTACATCGACATCGCCTGCACCGCCAGCACCACCGCCCCCACCGGCGTCGAAATGGAGGCCCTCACTGGCTGCTCCATCGCCTGCCTCACCGTCTGGGACATGGCCAAGGCCGTCGCCGGCCAGTCCATGACCATCGCCGACATCCGCGTCGTCCGCAAGTCCGGCGGCGCTTCCGGCGACTGGACCCGCACAGACTAGCCCGCACTCCACCCCTACCCACCCTTGACGAGGTACCCCATGTGACCGCATCCGGAATGCAACGGCACCGAATCAAGCTAAAGGGAGCGGGAGGCAATACGAATGCACGGCGGCGGGTACTAGTAATACACGTGAGGGAGGGAGCATGCTCAGGGAGAGGGGCGGAGGGAGTCGATGCCGCCGGCCTTTGCGATGGCGCGCTTGATTTCGCCGTGGGTTTTCTGCCAGGTGTTGCGGGCGCGGTCGCGGGCCATGGCGGCGTAGTTGTCGCCGTGGGCGGCGACGAGGCTGCGGAGCCAGTCTGCTTCTGCGCCGCTCGAGTGGCGGTGGACGGGGCGGGCGGTGGCTTGGAGGTGTTCGAGGTGGTGGAGGGCGGGGGTGGGTTTGTCGGTGCGGGTGCGGGGTTTCGAGGCGGGCATGTAGGTCTCGACGTCGGTGCGCTCGGCGGCGTCGGCGGGGGTGGAGACGGGGGGGCCCCAGGGTGTCTGCGCGTCTGCCTCGCCGGTCTCGCCGGTCTCGCCGGCCTCGACAATGTCGACGATGTTGCCGGCCTCGTCGCGCACAACGCGCGCCATGCCGGGGCGCACACCGGCGCCGCCCTCCGCCACCGCCACCGCCGCTGCCGCCCGCCCCTCCTCAGTCCCCCCCGAGTGCGGCCGCACGCCCAGCGACGATACCAGCCCCAGCTGCGCATAGTTCTGCTTGGCCGTCAGCTTCGGATCCCACCCCTCCTTCAGCACCTCTGGCCCATGCACCGTCGGCGAGCGCACCAGCTTCTTCTTCATCGCCCGCTTCGCGTTCAGCGACGGCTTGGCCGTGCTGCCCGAGCGCGCCTTCCTGCGCTGCCGCGGATTCGCCATCGCTGCTCTCGCGAAAAGGGGGGCGCCTGTGCGTCAAACGTGTACGTGCAGAGGCGTGGCGCGGTCAGCTGCGTTCCAGAAAGATCCTTGCCGTCGGTCAGTGTCAGCAACCGTGTCCAGTCGGGTGGTGGGCGGTCGCTGAGCCGCTGTCGGCGCTGCTTTGGCCTTTCCTTTGCTGCAAAGCCGCTGAATTTCGAGAAAATGGGAATTTGGCAGAATTTCTCACCGGAAAACGGCGATGCAGACAGTGCCATCGGGCGACGCGCCTTCCGATCTGGCCCCGATTCGACAAGAATCCGAATCAACCGCCTCCGCCACGCCCAGTTCCTGCTTGCCTCGGCTTCCTTCTTCGCTGCTTGCTTCTGCCAGGCTCTCTTGCTCGTCTCTCTACTGTACTCCTGCTGCACGCTGTTGGTGGCTGCGGGTCGGCTCGGAACTGGACGCTCTGGATGTTCTCGGTGGTGCTGCCGGGGCGGCTGCCGCTGGGGGCGCCGCAGGAGGTGGATGCGACGCACTGTGTGTTTCCGATCGAGGAGGCGGGGACGCTGTCGCATGTGGTGGTGTTTATGACGGGCGCGCAGGCGTTTCCGGCGGGGTATGCGGCGACGGTGCATTTGCTCTGGCCGACGGGGGGGGCGGAGGCGGACAAGTGGACGCTGCTCGGGTGTCTGCGCAATACCAAGCCGAGCGCGATCTTCAAGGTCACCCCGCCCACCGGTGCCGCGCCGCGCTCGGCGACGCTCGGCATCAGCATCGAGCCGGACGCCCTCGTCGACCAGCAGCTCGCCACCCTCCCCGCCCCCGCCCCGTTCCACCAGCCCCCCATGCCGCCCGCCCAGGACGCAGAAGCCACCGCCGCTGCCCTCGCCCCTCGCATCGCCAAGAACGCGTTTGGCTACCTCAGCTCGTTCGCCCCCGACAGCGCACCCCAGACCGTCCCCCTCCTGCAAAAGTGGCTCGAACAGCTGGAACGCAAACTCAGAGCCCAAGGCCCCGGCTTCCTCGACCGCCAGGACTAAGATCGCATCGCACGCTCTGCATTCCCACTTCAACCAGCTTGGCCTCGGCCGTGATCGCACCGGCTCGGCGGTGGTGATGTGACAAGGCAGCAATAGTGTGAATCCGTAATGTAGTGAGCCTGTGGCTGGGAAAGGCAAGACTAGTCTATGGCGATCAAGGCGCGGGCGCGCTCGCGGCGGCGGACGGCCTCCCACTCTACGCGGAAGGCGAGCCAGACGGCGCGGCGGAGGATCTCGAGGGCCTCGAGGAGGAAGACGGCGCCCTGCCACTCGACGACGTGGTGGAGGTGGGCGGAGAGCTTGAGCGACCAGAGGAAGCGGAAGAGGAGGTCGAGGAGGATGGCGATCTGGTAGCGCCAGGCGGGGAAGAGGAGCGCGGGGGCGGGGCGGAGGAGGCGCTCGACGGCCGAGAGGGTGTGGCGGTGCGCCGTGGTGGCGGTGCTGGCCTTTTCGTCGCGGGCTGCCATGGCGAGCTCCTCGGCGGCCGGGACGTGCGACACGCCGCGCCGGTGCAGATGAATCGCATTGGCTGCCAGCGCCGTCGCCGAGCGCACGCTCGCCGGCTGCAGCAGGCTCAACCCCCAGTCGTGCGTCACGTCCCACCAGAAGCTAAAGACCGAATTGATTAGCACTGCCAGTACCCAGAGGTGGTAGCGCGTCAGTACACTTCCGCGCTCGCTCTCGGCGCGCTGGTCCGCCTCGTACCACGCGCTCAGCCAGATCACCGGAAACGCAGAGGCATATTTGGCCGCATTCCAGAGCGGCTTCCGGCTCCGCAGCGCCGCCGCCGGCTGTGTGCGAAACTCGGAGAGGCACTGGCGCAGGCGGATCAGATAAGGCAACGAAATGACGACGGGCACCACCACCGAGCCCTTGCCGTTCCACCAGGTGTGGTGCTCCCTGCGCGGCACCAAGAAGCAGGCGGTCAGCCAGACGTCGCCAAACACCTTGGCGAACGAGGTGAGGACGTCGGCCAGGACCACGTCGGCGAAGGTGACCACCTGCGACAGGCTGGGCGAGAGGATGAGCAGGACGCTGCGTCCAAATGCCCGCCGCATCGGCTTGAAGAAGAGGTTGCCGGGCCACAGTAGCGCAAACAGGGAGCCCGCGACGGCGACGCCCTGCAGCGCCTGTGCGTGTCTGCCCTTCGGATCTCCGTCCATGCGGTCGACGTAGAAGCGGTACGACGCCCATCCGGCGAGCGCCCACACCAGCTGCATCGTCCCGAACGCCATAACGGGGACAGTGCTGGGCGCCGCAGACGGCAGCGAGTTCCGCGAGCCATGCCATGTCGTCGCTGCGGTGGTGGGGAGCAGGCCGGCCGCATGCGCTGCAGATGCAGATGCGGAGAGCGGCTCGTCGTCGGCCGGGACGCGGTGGTAGAGCGAGGCACCGGTCCGCTTCTTCTCGGCAGCGTCTGCGCGGAAGAGCGCAAAGAGATCGATGCCCTTGGCCAGCAGCACCTGCACGTTGATACCGAAGAGCAGCACGCCCACGGACGCCAGCACAAGCACGCGATACGGCGGCGGAAAGAACGCCGAGAACGACCAAAGCTCTCGGTCGTACAGCGGCTCTTCTATTGGGGGCGCCGAGACGGCCGGCACAGCCATCCTGCTCGCGCTACTGCTCGGCGAGAAGCCAGCTGTGCCAATCCGCTACTATGGCCGCCGGACGCCGTGTTACCCCGGTTGGAAGCGACAATGATGTGAGGATGTTTTATGCGCGGCGTCAGGACGCCTCCATGACCGAGGGTGTTGAGGACAAGGACGGCGGTGGTGTTGTACCAAGCAGAAGCTGAGCTTTGAATAGAGCAAAGGCAAGTGTTGAGCAAAGGCAAGTGTTGAGCAAAGGCAGGTGTGAGTGTTGGTCGTTCGGTGGTATCCCACTTTGCACATGTTACATCCTTTTGGCAACTCCGTCGCGCATCTAATCGGCACAAATCACGATCATCACAGGCCCGCTCTCCCCGATTGCATCTCATCATCACGTCACAGGCGGTGGCGCTGGCAGGCGAGACATGGAACATCCCATGGACGACAATGACGGCAAGCGGCAAAAAGCTGGATCTGCAGGCCACGAAAAAGCGGTTGATTCGCCTATTTTGAACGCAGGCAGGGGTGGATCTATACGATGAGAGCAGTGAAGGCAGCTCCAGCGGCCAGGAAAGTGGCGGCTAGAGCCACAGGCGCAGCCACGGATGCGGAGGAAGAAGAGCCACCGGTGGAAGATTCGGAGCTGCCTGAGGCCGAAGCGGACGAGCTGGCGGGCGAAGATGCGCCGCCCTTTTGGGTGGAGGATGGCGACGCGGCGCTGGAACTGCCACTGGCGGCAGCGAGCGTGTGGGAGAAGAGGTAGAACTGGCTGGTCGGGTCGCTAAAGATCAAGTAATCTTCGTGGGCGACGCCATTGACGTAGTTGAAGACCTGACTGGCGGGAACGTTGCCATTGTTGGCGCCGGCCAGCGCTTTTTCAAAGTTTTGGCCGCGGCTGAGATGCGAGGTGCCCTGGTACTGAGCCTCACAGTGAGTGTCACCGGCCTCGTTGTCCGACAGACCAAGACCGTAGACTACATTCCTGGTGTAATAGCGCGAAGCAATGGCATCGCTTCCCCCTTCGGATGCAGCGTAGGCGGGGAGCTGATCCAGGCCGTAGGACCATTGGTTGACCGTGTTGGGGCAGGAGCCGCTGCTGATAGGTCGATCGGCCACCGGCCAAACGAAAGCACCGGGATTACCCACAAAGAAGCTGACACTGGCGTCGTTGGCCGAATCAGTCCTGCGAAGCATAGCATACCTCTGGGAAAGAGAGCCTCCAAGAGAGTGGCCGGCGACGACGACCTGTTCAACGTTGGGGTAAGCCGTCTTGTCGAAGAACTTGGCGACGAGCTTATCGAGTGCCTCGAAGGAAGATACCGTGACGCCATCCGGACCGGCCGAGTTGGCGCCGGTCGCCCATTCTCCGCCAGAGAAGGTGAGGTCGTTGGGCTGGGCGGCTCCGGCAGATCGGTCATTGGTGTTGAGCCAGGCGGGGGCAACGATGAGGACCTCGTTGAGGTCGATACCGAGCGACGAGTTGGTGGAAGCGCAGAGCAGCGAGTTTCGTAGCAGGTTGGCATACTTCCAGTAGTCCCGCGGCAGACCGGGCTGGCCGATGACGACGCGCTTCACCTGAGCAGCATCTTTGCCTCGCTCCATAATGTAGGGTTGGACTACATTGCCCGAGATGTTGAGGTCTCGCATGGTGTCGAAGCCGAGCACCTGGGGCATCTCGGTCCAGCCGGTGGAGAAGGAACCACCGACGGCAGCCGATCCAATGAAAATGGTATCACAGCCTTGTCGCTGTGAATTGTCGTCATGGCCTCCGTTGTTGCTAATGACGACGGTCTGACCGGCAGCATCGCCGGCTCTGGCTCCAGGCGCCGGCGAACCGTTCTGGTAGTCGGACTGCTGGATGGAGCCAGAGTCCTGGCGGACGTGCCATCGAGGGGGCTGTCGAGCGCTGGCCGAGGTGGAGAAGGCTGCCACTGCCAAGCTAGCAAGCACACCCACGAGATTGGCCTTGACCATGATTCCAAATTGTCCGAAGCGTAGTAAAGACCGTCGGTGAAGAGTGGGCGTGACAGAAGAAGGGGAGATAAGATGGAAATGAGATGGCGATCAGATGGCGATCAGATGGAGATGAGATGGGGAGGCGATGAGATCAGATGAGGGGACGGGTGCGCAGAAGGTAAGCAAGCAAGAAGGGACGCAGGGCGGCATGCGGGGCGGAATCCAAACAACAAGCTAGAAAAGCCAAAGGCGCGGCTTCCCGACGCCCGAAATAGAAATCAGAAAGCGTCGGAATAGAAACCAGAAAGGGCCGGAGTAGAGATCAGAAAGGGCAGCTAGTCATGAGCGACTACGGCACCCAACTCGTAGATCGCCGAGCTGCTTAAGTATGGCTACAAAGTATGGCTACAAAGGAGGTATGTATGTCCCTAGCGCGCCATCCATCGTGCCTCAGCGCGCGCTCTTGCCAAAAGGACATGCAACACGCACATAACAACCAACACGTGTTTGTCTATTGTCAACTGATCTCATTTCAGTTACCCGCTGACGATCCCCATCTCAATCAACTCGCTAATCATTTCGAATGTATCGACACTTCCGAACGCGCATTTCTCGTCCGGCAGCTGCCATTCCAAGCACCCCTTCGCCACCGATCTGCCCTCTAGACAGCGTATGCGGGGCGCAGCTTACACCCAGGCCCGAGAATGTGATTCTCTCGTTGCTACCTTCCCCGGTTACAGCGATGGCACATTGCAAGGTCTGGCCTGGGCTGTCTTGAAAGGCGTCTCTAGCGCATCTCTTCTCAGCTAAGGGTGGCGGAGGACGCAATCACCAGGTGTTAGATCCTTATTGAAGCCTTGCGCTTCTGCATGGCATTGACTGTATGATGGCGAAGTTATGCCTGTGTTGCTCGATACTACCAAGTATAGGTTCTTGTGGGCGATACAAATACAATACGCATGACGGCCGACCCGCGTAGCGACGCGGGTGAGCGCTTATGCATCGATGCTCTTCTCTGCCCAAAACGCCTTGGCGAAGGTAGCAGCAACGATCATGGGGAAGATGATGGTGGCGTCGCAGTAGACCTTGACGTTCTTGCCGCCGTTGGCAGCCGACTTGATCTTGCCCCAGCTCACCGCCTCGTCGGGCCTAGCGCCAGAGTCGGATCCGTCAAACTCTTGTCCCGTGTTGATATAGACGCTGTAGTCGGCGCCGTTGCGGAAGAGCATCGCATTGGCGATCTGATGCTTGCATACACCACCACCCAGGATGATCATCCCTGCCTTTGGCGCCTTGACCGACAGATCGTTCAGCCGTCGAATGTCCTTGACCAGGTCGATGGTGAGCCCCGGATTCTTGTACGAGTGGAAATAGATCATGTCGCCCAAGCTGCCATCCGTCAGCGCTGGGCAAAAGACAGGAATCTCGTTCTTGGCTGCCCAGTAGAGGATGCTGCTCTCGTCGTCAATCTCCCTTCCTAGTCTTTCGATCACGCGACTTGGCGACCACGCATTCGCGACATCATCACCCTGTTCTGCCCTCATCGCATTGAGGATCGGCATCACCCAGTCTTCAAACTTGCAGTAGTTGTCGTTGGGCACCAACAGATTGCCGATCCTATTCAGCCCCTGCTTCCGCAGCGTGGCACCATCCAGGCTGAAATCACCGAGATAGGTGGGGCCGAGACACTTGATCAGGTCCTCTTCGATCCCGCCAGCCGTAGTAACCAGCGCCGAGACCATCTTGTTCTTTACCAGAAACTTGATCACCTCGCGCAATCCGGACGAAACCAGATTCGAAGTGAAGCCGAGGAAGATCCTGCATCGCGTCTGCTCAGCCTGCTGCAGACTAGGCTTGTCCGGATCTTCTGACGCCAGGTAGGCAGCGTCGCCAGAGAGGCGCCAGCTCCGCATCTCGTCGACGATCTCGATCGCTTTCGACACGCCCGTTGCCTGGAAGCCAACCGTAGACATCGAGCGCAGCAGCGCGAGCAGGTCATTGGGATCCTGCTTTTCGAAATCCGGCCCCTGGATCGTCGGTGTGTCGCTGGGCAGCGGTTGCGACGGCACAAACACGGCTGCCTGAGCCGAGCTCACCGTAGCTGGTCCAGCACTCGAGCTTGAAGCACCTCCGTTCATCGTGCTCATCTGGCTACCCTATCGCCGTGTAGTCGCTGGGCATAGCAACAAGCAGATCGCTGTCAAGTGGAGAAGAACGTCCGCAAAATTTCCCAAAGTGGACGACGACCTCACATTCTGATTCACATTCTCAGTCACATTCTCAGTCTAACAGTCAATCCTCGATTGTTTTGATCGGGCGTAGATTACCAACGAGATCGCGCGATGGCTGCCTTAGCATTGATGCGTGAAGCATATATGCAAAGCGTGAGGTTTTTGTGGAAAGTGAGTGCGGCGCCGTTGGATGGCCAAGAACTACTCTTTCGACCTCACCACCTCCTCCGCCCCGTGTCTACTGCGTCGCCGAACCAGGCACCCGCCCGCGTCATCCAGCTGACAGTGACCATGACCCGGTTTGCCAGCTGATCACTCTCGCCGCCCGTCTTCATCGAGCATCTTCCGTGCTCCTTCGATTCCAACGTTCAGAGCTGCCGGCATACGTCGACTTACTTTCACTCCTTATACCCCCGCGGCACGCTCGATAACAAGGCCATGTCGTTCCTGAGTTCTTTGGCCGCCAACTTCGGGCGCGTCGCGACCTTCATCCAAGTGCTCTTCTACCTGCCGCTTGCGCTCGACATTGCTGGCCAGGATGCTTTCCTCGCCCTGTCGGCATCGCTTGCTTCCTACTATCTCTTTCTCTCCACCGTTCGGCTGCTGACGCGCGCTACTCGCCTCGCATGGATCGGTAAAACACTGGCTGTCTTTCAGTTTGTGGTCATTCCAGCCTGTCTGCTGGTTTGCTGCAATGTGTATTCTCCGCCTTCGGCTACCATCTTCCCCGCCAGAAGGCTAGAGAGACAGGACAAGAGCACCAGCGAAGTCATCAGCAGCTTCTTTGCCAAACAGGGGCGCCAACCCAGCAACGAACCTCTGGATCAGTATAACTTCGAGTCGCTCACTGGATCAGAACGGTTGGACAGCATCGCATCCGCCTCCGTTAGCCTCTTCTTTTGGCTTGCAAGGAGGGTCCCGCGCTGGTGGCATACCCTGCTCCGCCTCTCCAGTCCTTTCTTTAGTCTGCTCGAAGGTGTTGCCTCTCTGCTCGTCATACAGTCGCTTGCTTCCACGTCCCGCTGGATCATCGCCAGTTCACTCGCCGCCCCGCCGCCGCGCTACCGCCCGTCACAGCTGAACAGCTCCGGTTCCAAGCGCTCCGCAGAGGCTGCTCGCTGGATGAGCAATACGTTTGTCATGCGTTCGCTCGCCTCGATCGGCTTCGGCGCCAGCGAAGTGTGGCAGATCTTTTTCCTCTTGGTTTCTGCCACCATTTACGTCACTGCTGCCTTTGCCCTTTACGTCTCCTTCGATGGTGCCACCAAGGACCGCCCTGGAACGGCAGCCGCCATTGCCACTTCGGTCACCTCCACAGTCTGGCTGACGGCGATTGCATTCGCCACCAGGAAAGGCAACGTGATCGAGACCAGCCTGATGTTTGCCTACGTTGTCTTTAATATCTATCAGCTCGGGCCCAGCCTCTCTTTCACACCGGACCCGATCTCCCTGATCCGAAGCTTCAAGGTCAACACCCACGGCAGCCACTTTGTCGACCGGCTGCCCACAGCGCTCCAGGCCCATCTGACCAGCAAGGTCATGCGAGCGGCCGGCGGAATGGTAGAGGTGATTGCACATTGGCTGGGTCAGTCGGTCGACTTTATCCATGCCGCCGGCGCCGCGCTGCCCAAATCGGTGATTGTCTCGCTGATCTACCGCCTCATGGTGCTGTATGCTGCCAGCCGCATCCTGCCTATGCTCAAGGGCAGTGTTGCCAAGCCTGCTGCTTCGGACGACCATCAGCGTCGCGCGAGCTGGGGCCACGCGCGGCCCAGGGACGGTGCCAAGGACGGCGTCGATATCCCTGAGCAGCGCACCTGGAGCGACACCGGCACGTCTTCCGAGTCTGGGACCGACGTGGAGGAGGTGGAAGAGCAAGTGTGGAACGACGTCGAGGGCAAGTGGATCCTGCAGAGGCGCAGGCTGCGGCGGCGGACACGGCGCCGATCGGCGTTGCAAGACGAGCAGGAGGCCAGCGGCGGCGAAGATGCGTATTCAGAAGACGATAGCGGCATTGCCTACCCTGCCGACGACGCCAAGCGCACCGCCGCGGCGCACGACGAGGCGGGCGGGGAGCTGTCGCTGGCGGACGAGCTGAAATCGCCGCCTGCTGCGGCAGCGCGGCGGGGTGCAGCGGGATCGTCTCTGTCGCGGCGGGCCAAGCGGCGGGGCCAGCTGCGGGGGGGGCGAGGCAAGGCGGAGCGTGCGGCGGGCGGAGAGGATGCGCTGGGCGACAGAGCGGGCGTGGCGGGGCCGGCGGTGCGCAAGCGGCCCCATGTGTCGCGGACGCCGTCGGCGCGGTCGCACAAGCGCGCGCGCCCGCTGCCGCCGCCCGACGAGTCCGAGGCGTTCGGCTCGTTCATCTCGTTCCTCGTCTCGTACGCGCGCCTGATCCTGATCGCCGTCTACAGCCACCTCCTCCTGCTCGACCAGAAGAACCAGATCTACTGGCGCTTCCTCACCGTCGGCCTCACCCTCCTCCTCTGGGGCCTCGAAATCGTCATCGCCAAGGACGACGACGGCGTCGGCACCACCGCTCCCGGCGTCCTTGCCCGCTGAACCCACACCCTCCGTCCCCCCCCAAAAGAGATCGGCCCCGCGCGCCACCGCGCCCCACGCTCGCTTTCTCATGTACAGCACTCGGTTCACAGTCTCACGCACGCAATGGCCTGGCAGTGTAGATGCGTCTTGTGCAGTGTCTTTCGCCGGCGGGAGATCAGGCGAGTCCGGAGAGGTGTTCCCAGTCGAGCTGGAGCGAAAAGTAGTCGGACCAGTAGTTGGCCAGGTCCTTGTGGTTGAGGGCGGCAGGCGGGTAGAAGTAGGGGTCGAAGGCGGGGGGCGGGGGGGAGGAGGTGGGGGGGTCGGGGAGGAACGGGTCGTACGCGAACGCGTCGCGGGGGGGCAGGGGGGGGTGGGTGGTGAAGAGGGGCGCGGGGGGTGTGGGGTCGGGGACGGGGGGCGGCTCGGTGTCGGCGCGGGGGAGGCAGGCGGCGGCAGGGTTCTCGCGCGCGGCGAGTGCGAGCTTGCGCAGGACGCGGAGGCCGTGGCGCGCAGTGGCCAGCCCCGCCCAGCGCTCGGGCATGCGGTCGAAAAAGTCCTCGAGCACCGCCAAGTCCTCGAGCACCGAGAGCGCATGCTTGCTCTGCGGCCGCAGAAAGACCAGATACGCACCGGCAATCGCCGCCTGGTAGGTGTAGTAGGCGATCTTCCAGAACATCGTCGCGCGCCCCCGCCCCAGCGTGTCCACCATGGTCTGCTGCGCGCGCGTAATCCGCCGCAGCGCCTGCGTGCACACGTGCAGCGACACCTCGTTCAACTCCCCCGCCCCCGCCTTGCCCACCGCCGTCGCCTTGGTCGCCTCGCTGCCCTCGCGCTCGTCCTCCGCATCGCCCCGCACCGGGAACAGGTTGGACCGGTGCAGACTCAGCAGCGTGTAAAAGACTTCCACCGCCAGGTTGCCCGACTGGTGTACCTCCATCAGACCCTTGGTATTCAGGTCGACGCCGGCGGCCGTGTAGTTCTGGATCGCCTCGGTGTCGGCCTCGGAGCCAAACAGGTCGATATGGCCCAGGTCGGGCCGGTACTGCGCGGGGATCTCACTGTACCATTGCAAAACGGTCTCGGTAAATTCAATGATCTTGGTCTGGCTCCAACTGCGGTCCTGGTTCTCGTCGAGGTAGATTCGGGCGTACTGGCTGAACTCGCATTGCAACGTCGCATACGTCCGTGTCTGCGGGTCTGGAGTGCCCGGGAAACGGCAGCTGAAGCGCGTGATGCCGAGCGGCCGGCCAAAGATGCCCGAGAGGATGACATCCTGATGCACCACCGCCCACCAGAGCCGGCGACGCGTGTCGGCTTCGACGGGATCCCAGTTCGACTTGATCTTGTACGGGTCGACGTGCAGACCGATTGACTGCGCCTGTCGTGCGACCGAACCGAGCAAGGGCCAGAACGAAGAGGCGCGCTCGGTGTTTAGCAGATACGATCCGATCAGCAGTTGCGCATGGATGGTCTGAAGCGTGGGTGACGACAGGAAAGAGCAAAGCCGCAGCGACTGATAGGCAGCCGACAGAAACAGGTCCGAGACCATGGCCGGCGATTTGGAAACAGAAAGAGAAGAAGGCACAACGCCGTTGCCGTCCTCGTGCACTGCTGCGGCGGCCATGCCGTTGGCCAGACTGGTCTTGGGCGACGAGGCGCGGCTGGATGGGCGCGACGTCTCTCCGGCGAGGAAGCCACCAAGCATGAGGAGTTTTCGGTCGACTTGGGCAGAGGCGGTTTCCAAATCGCAATTCTTGCCTAGCGCGCTGATCATGAGATAGACAGCGAGCGAAGGTAGCGGAACGTGGGCTTGCTGCTCGCGACCCATGCGCGAGAACTCTTTGGCGTGGTTGATCGCGGTGGGCATCGTCAGCGCCGGGCACATAGCCGAGAAGTGGCGGACAAAGGAAGCGCAAATGCCATCGAAATCTTCCTGGGCCGGGAAGAAGGGGAGCACTTCGTCGATAAAGGCAGTGCCAGAGCTCCAGATCGTCACAAAGGGAAAGGTGTCGCGCGAAGGGTCCAGAAGGCTGTTGAAGGCAGACTGAACGTCTTTGGCAAGATTGGCGGCAGGACTACTAGCGCTGTGGGCAAAGGCAGAGTCAACGGTGCGAGAAGCAGTGGCGGAGCCAGCGGCTACGTTGCGTAGAACGTGGTCACCGGAAGTGTTGTCGCCATAATAGATGTGCGTGCCGTTGATGTTCTTTGGCGAGCCGATGCCGCCGGCTTCGTCACTGGAAGCAAGCCTGGACGGACGGCCGTGGTGCGGATGAAAACTGGCAGAGGCTGGAAAGACAGCCTGCGGCGGCGAGAGAAAATCAAGGTGGGATGGAGATGCCGACGGATGGGAGAAGGAGGCGGGCGAGGCGTGGCTGCTGAGAGATGTACGTGGTGAGGGGGCATGAGGACTTTGGCCTGGCCAAGCGAGGATGCTTACGCTGCCAGCTTGAGAGCTGGCGGCACGATGCTTGGGGTCAGCGATCTCTGACAGCATCTGGAGGCCACGGGCCGCGTGCAGATCTTGCGAATGGGAGTAACCCCTGTTGCGGCCCGTAGAGGCGGACGGAGGGTGGGAGAGGCTGGAGGCGGGTGAGCTGAGGTGAGACTGAGCAGGAGACTGGGTGTGTAAAAGCGTCTGTAGCCGTTTTGCCTCGCTGCGGGCGGCCTGAAGCTCTCTCTGCAGACGAGCCACCTCTTCCGAGCCGCGATGGGGAGCGGCATCCTCCTCGTCCGAGTCATCGTCGGCGTTGTGAAGATAACTCTTGCCTGCGCTGCCAGCAGGAAGGTCCGGGAGGCGGGCATCGTAGCTACAATCGGTAGCCTGGCCGGACCGAGCGCAGCGGCCACAAGCTGGACGACCACGATCGCACGCCCTCTTGCCCTTCAGACAGGGGATGCAGGACTTGGGGATGCGGATGCGCTTGCGCTTAGCCGGCTGGCCATCATCGTGCACCGCTGTGATGGCTATGTGCTGTGTTTCCAACATGGACATGGCCAGAAATGCCCGCAGTGCTGCTGCGGATATCACACGGCAGAAGTGGCTGTGCGCTAGAAAGTGCGTGGCTAGAATGGACAAGGTTGCCCAGGGCTCGTGCAAGTCGTGATGCTGCCACTGAGAAGTTTGCTTGACGGTAGACAGAAGAGTGTTGGCAAGCAAGAGCAAGACGAGGTGGTTGGATAGAGTAAGAGGTGGCGGAGATAAAGCAAGCCGATCGTGGTCGGCGCTTACTGCTAATTCCGCCAGCAATGCGAATACCGTATTTAGTGAGAATCAGCTGAATTCAATCACAAACGTAGACAATGATAGAGCCACGCCCCCTTTCCTTATCGCCACGCTCCTTTCGCGATTTGTGCGGTCATCTGGCATACATGGAATTGTGAATTCGTAATCCAACCCAACTTGAAACGTGTATTTCAAATCAGTCGGCACGCCCTCTATGTCCGAACTTCGCCTTAGCAATTGAATCATTCATGAATCTTACATGTCGTGTTCTGTTCTGTCCTGTGCTCTGATGCAGCTCTGCTTTGGGTCGAAATTACGCCAGAGCGGCCATGTTAGAGCGACAGTGAGAAGCGGGGTAAACGGCTGAAAGCGGTTCCACTCACCTTCCCTTCACAATCGTTCGTTGGGGCCGCTTCGTTGTGTCGTCTGCGTCTTCTGCTTCAGTAACTCTCTTGGATCGACAGGACCGCTGTTGGTTTGTCACTTCCTCGACCGCACCCTACGGCGCCGAAGAAGAGGATGGCGGCCCCTCTGTCGTCGTCGCAGACGGCGCCCTCCCGGTCGCCCGTGCCGAGGAGCATGAGCGAGCTGCGTGCATTCGTCGCTCAGCCGCCTATCTCGCCGAGGTCGCACGCGGCCGCCAAGGCTTTTCTGCTGGGATACACCGCCAACGTTGCCATCGACGGGATTCTGCCTCTGGCCATGCGCAAAAAGTCGCTCAAGGATGGCCTCCGCGCTGTCGTCTCGCGCCAGTCCGTACAGGCAGGCGGCGCGCTGGCGCTCTACTCGGTTGTCTACCGTGCCTTGCTCTCGCATCTCACCCGTCTGCGTCGGCTGCTTGTTTCCAAGGCGTGGTCCGAGGACGATCTCGATGCGACACTGACGAGAGATAGGATCAAAAGGCATCTCGTCCGGCTATTGCGCAGCGCTGTGCTGGTGCCGTTCTTCTCCGCACTGGCTGCGTCCAGCGTGCTGGCCGCCTTTCCCCTGCCCGCTGTCCGCCAAAGCATGGCGCTTTGGATGAGCACCAAGGCGGTGGAGAGCGTGTATGCTGACCTCCGGTCCAGCGGCTCCCGTCTGGTCAGCTGGGTGCCCGACTGGATCGGAGCCTCCTTCTTCTATGCGCTTTCGAACGGCCAGCTGTTTTGGAGCTTCCTCTTCGAGCCGGACTGCTTCCCTGCGTCGTACGGCAGCTTGATCCTGGCGCGGAGTACGAGCTACATCCCGCCGCGGCCGGCGGGGCTGCCAGCGACCATGGCCTGGCCCGAGCCGAGGCAGATCGCCGATACGATCGCGACGCTCGCGACACCGACCAAGACGTCGGCACCCTATCCGGCGTTCCAGGCGCCGGTCCTGTCCGCGCTGACGCCGTCAGGCTATCCCACCACCAGGTACGCGCTGATCAACCCGGTGCTCGATTACTCGCCCGCGCATCCAGCGCACTCGCGCTTGCTCTGCGCCGTGCTGCATCCAACCCAGCCCAGTTGCAGCAAAAACTTTCTTGGATTCTTTGCACGCCAGTGGCAGGCATCGGCCAAGCTGTTTGCTGCGTTCGCCGCGCTGTCGCAGCTGCTGCACTACCGCCAGGTGCTAAGCGACCCCGAGGCGGCGCTCTTCCGCTTCGGCCGCGCCACCGTCCAGGGCGCCACCGTGCTCTCCGGCAGCATCAGCACCGCCTGGGCGCTCACCTGCGCTTTTCAGCACTACCTCCCGCGCACCCTCCTTCCGCGCCAGCGCTACTTCCTCAACGGCTTCCTCAGCAGCATCTTCCTCCTCGCCCTCCCGCCCTCGCGCCGCGCCCAACTCGCAAGCTGTAGGTATCCATCCGTCCTGTTCTTCTACCGTCCCCGTACGTTGCTGACAATCCTCTCCGTCCGGCCTACCCTACAACAGACCTTACCCGCCTGTCCCTCGCCTCGTCGTACGCGGTTCTCAGAAAGCGCTGCCTCGTCCGCACGCCGCCTGCCGCCGACCTCGCCCTGCTCGCCCTCGGCCTCGCCACCCTCTCCGCTCTGTACGAGTCCAAGCCGCACGCCCTCGACAGCTCCCTCCGCCGCATCCTCGCCCTCCTCGCCGGCCCCCCCTCCACCGTCGACGCCGATAAGCGTGCAGCTCTCCGCCTTGCCCCCCTGCCCGCCGACAAAAAGGACGCGTAAGCTCTGCAATACCATCCCCAGCGTTTGGTGGTTCGCGTCTCGCACGGTGAAATGGGATAAATGAGCTAGGCCGTTTCCGACAGTGACAGTGAAATGACAGGCCGTTTCCGACGGTGACGGTGGGATGAGCGCGGGAGGCGGGCGGTCAGAGGGCGAGGTCGGCCTCGAGGTCGGCGAGCATGGCGTAGAGCTCGCCGTCGCGGATGGCGGCGTAGATGACCGAAACGTATCCGCCAGTGGTGTTCCACTGGGCGAACTCGCCCTGGAACTCGTGCAAGTTCTCGCGGCCGTGCATGGGGACGCCGAGCGTGGAGCGGACAAACTCGTATGCGCGGCGCGTGCGGCCGAGGAGCGGCGAGGCATGGCAGGCGTGCGGGTGCGCGAGGAACTCGACCGTCACGTCGCGGTAGATCTTCTCCGTCCCGGCAACGCCCGCTGCGCGCCACCGGACAATGTTGCGCAGTGGGTCCGCACCGCCGCCACTAGGCAGCTCGGAAAAGTAGGCGACCAGCACCGACGACGCGTCCTGGTAGGTCTCGACGAGCCGGTCGCGCAGATCCTTCGACGACGTCTCGTCCAGCCGTTTGCTCATGTGCCGGAGCACCTCCTGCGCGATACGCGCCTGCGCCGCCTCGTCCATCCACTCGCCAAAGTGGCTCCCCAGCGACGCGACGATTAGCGCCGGCAGCTGCGCCGCCACCTTATGCTGCAGGGCGCGGATGTCAAACGCCTGGCAGAGCAGATAGAGCGACCAGGCCTGGATCATCGAGAGGCACTCGACCGCCTGCAGCGTCTGGCGCCCGCTGACGAGCGCCAGCGAGTTGATCGCCTGGTTCGCCATCTCGGCGCTCTGCACGTGTGTCGAGACCGGGTTGCCGAGGAACATGAGCTCCGACGTGACACCGGCGAGCGCAATGTCGATGCCCTTGGCGTGAAAGTTGAGCGAGAGATCCGGCGTAGACGCCAGGTTGGCCGGCAGTCCCCGGTTCATGGCCGGGTTGATTAGCTCGGTCATCTGCTGGAACGTCATCTTGCCCATCGCGCAGAGCGCAAGCCGCAACTTTTCGACGGCGTTGGTCATTGCCATGGCCTGGAAGTTGCCGCCGTGGTGGATGCGCCCATCGCCGTCGTAGGGGTCGATCAGAGGGTTGTCGGTGGTGCTGTTAATCTCGATATCGACGCTGCGCTTGGCATTCTCAATGTCTTCAAGGCCTGGGCCCACCCACTGCGAGGCGGTTCGAAGCGTGTAGCGATCCTGTCGCAGCGTGCCGTTGTCTTCGGAAAAGAGAACGTGCTTCTCATTCTCAAAGTGTTCGGCCAATTGCGAGCCTTTGAGCAGAGCCAGGATAAGACGTGCGCTCTTGATCTGTCCAGGATGGGGACGCGCCACCTCATGGATGAAAGGAGCAAAGCTGGCATCGGTGCCCTTGAGCGCTTCAATGGCCATGGCGGTGGTGAGCTGTGTAAGCATGGCGAGCTTCTCGGCTTCGTAGGTGGCAAGGCCAGCGACCGAGGCGGAGAAGGCGGTGCCGTTGAGCAGGCCGAGGGCCTCCTTGGGTTCGTACGAGACGGGCTCAATATTGTGCAAGCGGCACGCCTCGTCGGCGGTCACCTTGACACGCTGTCCGGAGGCCTTGTCTGTGACAAAGCAGTAGATGCCGCGCTGGCCGGCAAGGGCGCCGGCCACGTAGCTGAGAGGGCTAAGGTCGCCACTGGCCGAGATGCTGGAGCGGACGGGGACGACGGGGGTGACGTTGTTCGCAAGGAAAAGCTTCTGCATCTTGTCGAGGATCTCCCAGCGGACGCCGCTGTGGCCGCGCATTAGAGAGCTGAGCCGGACGACGATGGCGCCGCGGACCCAGGCTTCGGGCATGACGAGCGATGACTCGGTGTCGGTTAGCGGCAGGGCGAACGGCGCCGAGCTGGGCTCGCCGGTGGGAAAGGTGGACGGGACGGGCAGGACGCCACACTGCTGCATCTGGAGCAGGGCGAGCTGGAGCGCGCGCGTATTGGCAGTACGCGAGTCCGCCGAGCCGCCAAAGCCGGTGTTGATGCCGTAGAGCGATTCGCCCCGCTCGAGCTTGGCAATGAGAGACTGGACCGAGTCGTCAATGCGCTTGCGCACCTCCGGCGACGTATCCAGCACGGGCACGTGGCCGTACCGAGCGGAGGAGACCAGGCCGTCGATCTTGAGCGTGTGGCCATCGATGACGACCTGCTCTGTGCGGAAGGAGGACGCCTTGCGAAGCTTTGTAGTCGAAGGCTGGACCAGGAGACCCGACGTTGGCGCCGCCTGAACTTGAGCGGTAGGAGCCATTTCGCACAGACACTCTTGCGATATGTGAAGCAGAGAAAGCGCTATCTAGCAAGCGACGGGACCACCTCTTTGCTTAAACTACGAGCGTTATCGAAATGGTAGGGTCCGGGCGGGGTCGGCGGCGGAGCAAGTTAGCAGACGGCGTCAGGGATCAGGTCATGGCAGAGACAGTCGCCAGAAGCGCGGCGGGTAGTATTATATACGCAGCCAGACAGACGGCAAGAGTGTGAGCGACTGCGCTCGCTGCTCCTGCTGCGCAAAGGAGACGCAATCTCGCGCATTCAGCATCTCTGCCAGGGGCGAGATAGCCAACAGCCATCAAAATCTGTCTGCTCTTTAGTCACAGTCACAGTATCTACACAGATCCATTTACGATTGGCAGTGGGAAATGTATCCGACGCGCAAAAGGCGGCCAGATGGCACGTCGGCAGATCCGCCAAGTAGCCGACGATAGCCTGGCGCTTGGCAGAGCGACGCACTTCGCACGGCACGGAGACGGACCCCTTCCTAATCGCAGCGCAGTCGCAGTATCTTTCTGACAGCGGAAGCGGACGCGCCTCCATGCAGCGTCAGCACAGAGGCCATCCCGTTTCAAAGTCACTGTGACTTTTGCGCTTAGGTGGTTATCACATGAACGTATTTGAGGGATTGGGTCGGAATTGAGATTGGGGTGATTGTGGAGTACATGCGTCGGCCGATGCGAAATTCGCTTTTATCGGCCACACCCCGCAGGGACGCAGCGCGGCGAAAGCGCCGTCATTGCTCGTCGGCTTTGCCGCCCCGATTAGGCTATCTGCATCGGGCCAAATATATGCTGATCGGTTCCCGATCTTGCTAGGGACAAGAGAGCCGATTTTGGCTTACAATGGGCAGGGGAAGCGAGAGGGTAGGTCGATTAAGCGCCCAGCTGGAGGGAGCTCCAGGCGGCGACACTGCCCCGGGCGCGGGTGGTATGGTGCGCGGAGAGGGTGCTGTGGGTGTCGGCGGGGTCGTCGGCGATGCGGTCGGGGGCGATGACGCCGGTGGGGGAAGAGTCGTCGTTGAGGAGCGGGGCCATGCGGGCCGAGGCGTTGCGCGCGTTGATGGGGTCGCGGTCCTCGCGTTCGTCGCGGTGCGACGAGCGGGGTGCGGGGGTCGGGTTGGCTGCGGCGTCGCTTGGGTGGGTCGAAGGGGGGGAGCCCCATCCGCCGCCGCCGGGGGTGTGGATGACGATGCGGTCGCCGCGGCCCATGGTGGTGGTGTTCTTGCCGCCGAGGTTGATGACCCGCGGCGGCGCGGTTCCGGCTGCCTCGTTCTCGCGCAGGTCGCCGTCCGCTGCCCGCCGCTGCTTGATCCAGAGGTTCAGGCCGCGCTGTGCGGCCTCGCCGCCCTGCAGCCCGTACGGCTGGAAGACACGCCGCTCGCTCAGGATCGAGACCTCGATCTCGGGCGCTAGGAACTCCAGATCGCGCACCACGCCGTCGCCACCCCGGAACCGGCCCTCGCCGCCAGATCCGTCGCGCAGCGAGAACTCGCGCACCAGCACCGGATACCGCCGCTCCATGATCTCCGGGTCCGTCATCCGCGTGTTCGTCATGTGCGTGTGGACGCCCGACGTGCCGTGCCAGAACGGCCCGGCACCCGACCCGCCGGCAATCGTCTCGTAGTAGCCAAAGCCTTCGATGTGATTCCCCTGCTTGTCCTTGCCGCCCAGCCCGAACGTGAGATTATTGGTGTCACCCTGGCTTGCGGCCGCCGCCGTGAACGCGCGTAGCACCACGTCGGTAATCCGCTGGGAAGTGAGCACATTGCCGCCCACCACCGCGGCTGTCTCGGACGGATCGAGAAGACATCCCTTCGGGATGCGGATGTCAATCGGCGTCAGGCATCCCTGGTTCAGCGGGATGTCAGACGAGACCATCGCGCGCAGGCAGTAGATGATGGCCGATGAAGCGACGCTGCGCGGGCAGTTGAAGTTGGCAGCCACTTCCGGGCCCGTACCTTCGAAATCAAAGATGGCCGAGCCCTTCTCGGGGTCGATTTCGACGCTCAGTGCGATCGGCGTTCCGTCGTCCATGAACTCGACCGCTTCCAGCTTGTTCGTCCCCTGGCGCTTGGCGACATGACGCAGCAGGTCGCGCACCGCCGACTCGGCGTTGTGTCGGATGTACTCCATATACTGCTGTACCATGTCGAGCCCCCACTCGGCAACGAGCATGTGGATGAGATTGATGCCCTTCTGATTCGCCGCGATCTGCGCCTGCAGATCGCTCTCGACGTCCCGAAAGCATCGCGTGCCCGAGCAGCCCGGGTACTGGGCGGGTTCTTCGAGCATGTACTTGACCAGACCCTGTCGATCAAACTGGCCCTCGCTGACGATCTTGAACGACTTGATCCGGGCGCCTTCCTCGAAAAGCGTCTTGGAGTTGGGCGGCATCGAGCCGGCGGTGATGCCGCCAATGTCGGCATGGTGGCCTCGGCTGGCGCAGAAAAAGATGATCTCATCCGAGTCTTCTGCGTGGCAGGGGGTGATGCAAGTAATGTCCGGCAGGTGGGAGCCACCGGCAACGGGCATGTTGGCCATAACTACGTCGCCCCGCTTCATCGTTTCGCCGATCTCTTTGAGATACTCGACCTGAAATTTGACGGCAAATGACATGGAGCCGAGATGGACAGGCAGATGCGGCGCGTTGGCGACGAGCGAGCCATCCGGGCTGAACAACGCGCACGAGAAGTCCAGCCTCTCCTTGATGTTCGTCGAAATGGATGTCTGCTGCAGAGACTTTCCCATGGACTCAGCCACCGACATGAACCGGTTCGCAAAGAGCGAAAGCAGAATCGGATCGGGTCCATCGCTGCCGTCCTTAGACGGCGCTGCCTTGCTCGGCTTCTGGCTCGTGGGTTCCGGCATGGTCTATCACTTTCCTGTTCGTCCTTTGCAAGCGCTGCAGGACGGGGTCCAAGGGATGGGTGCGGAAGGAAAGGCTAGATGTACGATCAGCGCTATCTATGGGTTACGGTGCATGGCAGATACGCTCAGTCAGACAATCGCAATCTGTGCACGCCTCGGGCAACGACGCGGCTACTTCTCGGCCAATTTCGAGGTTGACTGGGATGTCGAATTTGGCAACCCGATCTCGTGATAAGCATCGGGGCTATCGGGACCGCATCGGTAGAGCGAAATGCCTACCCGGACCACCCCCTGAAACTAGTTGGCTAACTGTGCAGACATTCTCGGACAGTGTTATCAGGATGCAGATGGATTGAATGAGTGTGTGCTAGGTATATTGCTCTCCGCTGGCCAGGCGGTTGCGAAACAGGAAGGATGGAACCGCCAAGACCGGCGCAGAGATGAGTAGGGTGTAACAAGGTAGGCCGGAAGAGAGGATGCGACTCGCATCGCAGCGAGGAGCGACAGGCCCGACCGATCAGGAGGAAAGGTGTTGCTCGACGAAAGGAAATATCAAAGCACGAGGCTGAAGCCAAGCATAAGAGTGGCAGCGGCAATGAGAACAGCGCCACGGCCGCAGGTTGCAGAGATAGCTGCGTTAGCGGTATTGGAGGGGGAAGGCGGAGCGGAGGAGGTTTTTGCCGTGTTGGACGTGGAATTGTTGGAAGAGGTGGGGCCAGTGGGGCTGCTGGTGGGGCTGCTAGTGGGAGCAGCGGATGCACTTTGAGGCGAAGCAGCAGCGGTGGGCGTGCTGGATGCTGGGGAAGTGGACGAGGCACCTTCAGTGCTACCGCTTACAATGGCAAGCGGAACGTCGCTCGGAGTGGTGGCGTTCTTGGTGATATAAATCTTGTCGGTGAAGGATTGCAGGCTTGGATTCTGGACCGACATGGCACGAAGAGCAGAGTAGTTTCCGCCATTCCAGCTGCTAGGCACTGTGAAAACGAAGCCGCCACAGGTAGCGCCATTTTGTGGCTGGCCGTAGCCTGCACCCGCATCGCATGTGGTAGAGACGGCAGGGGCGGTACCGACTGAATAGGCTACGTCGTTTTCGGTGGTGCCCATGAGGTCGATGTGGACATCGCCCTCGGGTGGGTTGAGCCAATTAACAGTCACCTGGCTGCCGGCCTGCCAGTAGATAATGCACTGGTAAAAGTCGCAGGAAGGCTCGTCGATCACAAGAGGCGAATTAGGATCCTGGTATTGGCGCGCCTGCGGCTGAAGTGGAGTAGCAGTGGCCAACCATGGCATAGTCAGAACCAAAGCGATGGCAACAGCCCTCTTGAGAACCATTCTGAGAAGGCGACGGGCCGACGGAGCCAAAAGAAAGGGACCAAAAGAAAGACCAAAAGAAAGGGAGTGTGTGACACCGACTTGGACGATCGCAAGAAGAATGAGATCAGTACATGACAGCAACGAGGGGGACGGGCAGATGTGGCACGCTGCGACCAGCTCAAGTCAGGCTTGCTCCATCCTATATACTGCTGATCAAGCTGTGCGTCGAGCGCAGCCCTTCAAATGTGTGATCATGACCGAATCCGAATACGAATATTGAGGAATTTGTGGCCGGAGAACTCAGGTGGGAGAAAGGAGGAGATTGCATGAATAGCATAAGTTATAATTCATACACGGAAGTCTAATGCAGCCTCTCGATTTCCGAGCTGTCGTTGCCACGCTACGACCAGAGGGGTAAATTGAGGGAAATACACACAGCTATAGGGGGACCGGCGAGGCGCTGAAATAATTGGTATTTGTCCCCTGCGTGATTACTGTTTTCTGAACCCTGACGATCGTTGGGCAAGCCGGATTTGCACTGCGCAGATCCAACCGGAGGTGGGAATTCAAGTTGCTACCATCAAATGAAAGGGGGCACTCCGAACGGATCAATCGGCCGGTTGACCGGGTCTGGAACGGTGTCGTCATGCGCTCGTGCAGCACGCTACTGCTTGACTGCACTGCACCGGGCCCCTTTCATAACCAGCTTATAGTAGGCGGCAGGATCCAGAAAGAAAGGATCTACCAAGGTCTCGTGGTGGCGACAAAGCCGCTTCCGTGCCATGATATTATAAAGCAGAACTCTGGAGTGCGGGACCATCCACCGGCAAGCAGAGCTTGGGCTGGCCATGAGGCCGTCGGTTCGTACCTCGACAAGGGGGTCCGGCCAATATCGGCGTGGCATGCACATGCGTGCCGAGTCAGTTCAAATCGACCTTACTAGCGTTCTGGCTGCTCGGCATCGGTCCTGCGGCTCGGCCACATTAGACACCAGCAGCCAAAATAGCATCCAGAGGATTCCGTCGTCCGGTCAGTCTGCCTGAAGCACAGCATAACTAGGATGCTTAGAGATTGTGTATCTAAGGGATGTGTATCTTAACATGTTTGTTCATCGATAACGGAGACCTTTGAAAGAACGATCTAACACGTGAATCCCCTTTCTCGGCCGTCTATGATATCCCTTGGAAACAATTTTCGAAGCTCATTCGAGAAATCGCGAGAAGCTGTTAGAAAAGTCCAAGCAGAGCATTCAACAAATGCTAGGCGACTCTGGAAGGTGGGCGAAGACGCAGCTGAGCGCGCTCCGCTAGCTTCTCGCTGGTTCGCTCAGCATCGACGCGCGTCGATGGCAGTCTATTTGGGCTGCACTTCAGGGTCCATTCGATGTCTCTCTCCGGACTTTAGCTGTCAATGCCGCTCGACCTGCAGCTGAGCCTGCGCGGTCTTACGTGTGCCTCTCTCATGACTGCGCTCATACTACCTTGTATTGTACCTAGATGGTGTCGGTATCGGTGTCTATAAAACCATCAGCTCGTTTCTCTGTCGACCTTCCATCTCCATCATCACACACATTCGCTACTGGGTCATCCACTACCGAGACACTAGGGCATTCATCTACTGCATCCTTGCCGACCTAAACACCTCATACAAGTTAGCGATATGGAGTTCTACTTCCCCGCCGACGTGTTCGCTTCAATGCCTGGGCAGCCTCGACAGGCGCCCCGACAAGCTCACTTCGCTGCCGGCGGTGCTCCCGGCGTGTTCTCTGGTTGCGGATTTGACGGGCTCGCCTTTTTCGATGGCGATTTGGGCGGTGCCATACGAGCAGGGAGCGCTGCGTATGCTGCCCGAGCTCGAGCTGAAGCTCAGAAAGTAAAAGCAGAGGCACTTGAACGAGCCAAAGCAGCTCGACGAGCTGCTGAGGAACAGCGCAGGGCCGCGGAAGAGCGACGCGTTCAGGCCTACCTGGAACACATGCTCAGGATGCAGGAGCAGCAGGAGATGATGCAACGTCAACGAGAAGCTCAGCGTCTGCACCACATTCAGCTGCAGAGGCAGCGTCAGCGAGAACGCGAGGAGGCGCATCGTCGGCAATACGAAGAGTATCAGCGTCGCAAGGCCTATGCTATCGAACGGGAGCGCGAGCGAGTCGCTGCAAGGAGGGCAGCTCAGAACCAGTCCCAGCATCTCTTCTTCGCCCTCGGCGACCTTCTTTTTGGCGGAATTCAGCACTTGCGCGACCACGACAACCACGAGGAGGAGGAGGGCGTAGCCAGCTCGTCTGCCCAACACTCTGCTTCCACTGCGCCGCCTACTGAATCTGAGCACAAGGAACAGGACAAGGGCAAGGGCAAGGCTCGAGAGATGGCTCAAGACAAACAGGAACAAGCGATGGATGTTGACGAGACTGCTCAGACCACTTTGGCTGCCACATCGGCTCCAGTCACCGACGACGATCCAGCCGAGGTGGGGCCCATCCCCTCCACCATGGACGAGGCAAGACAGACGTCTGTCCCGTCCGACAACGCTAGCTCGCAAGGCAAGACAGAGGAACAGGTGCTCGTCTTTGATCATCCCTTCCCGGCTGATAACTCGGAGGTGAAGGCTACCGTGGAAGCCGATTCCATCCGAATCTCGGTAGATGAGGAGAAGCGCAAGGTGACCGTATCTGGGCTCTGGAACAACGAACGAGGTGCTTCTTCAGCTACGCCTTCCAGTCCTGCCCGCTCCGCCAGTCCTACGCTCAGCGACTCGAGCGGGTCTCGACGCGGCCGATCGCACTCGCCCAAACGAGCTCGAGTCTCTGACGTTGACGAGAACGGTGAAGAGATCGTGGTGCCAGACATCGACCAGGACGACGGCTTTGTCGAGGTCAGCTTCACGCCCGCGAACACGGCCCTCGTAGAAAAGACCTTTTACCTACCCGAGAACTCCAGCATTGAAGATCTACGCGCCGAACTCTCTGACTACGGGCTCAAACTCTTTACCACCCCCACCACCTCTACCACTACCACAACGGTTTAGCAGCTGTTGCGCGGAGATTGCTTGTCCATACCTCTCACGTTCATCTACATTGTATTCATGTCGGCTCCCTTCGTCCTGACCGTTCTACCAGCATCTCTAGCTTTTGCAGTTTATGTTCCTTGTGTTCCTTAGTCTGCTTCCGTTCAATGCCGCAATCAAGTGTTTACGCATCCTGATCGTGTTATTTGAAACGTCTGTACGGCTAGCTGTTGATAAGCAACGGCGGACTGTGTAGCGAGCGAGACCAAAGACTGCCCATCGCCAAATAAGAAACGGTCTAGCGGTGTAGCCGATGCAGGGAGACGGCATGTGAGAATGGCGCACTGATCTCGCCGGCGGCAGGTTTGTGCAAGCAGCACGAGGAAGGGGCGAGATGGTTAGGGTGTCGCGGGGTGGTATGCTGGTGATTTTGTTAGAGTGTCGAGGGGGATGATAAGGATAAGGATTGCAAAGCTCGGCAAGCATTCACCGTGTTTCAACCGCCAAGATGGATGAGGGCATCAGCATGCAAATCGTGCGGGGCCGCTGCTGCCACGCCTCAGCATCCGCCCGGCAGTGCGTCCTGGGGAAAGGATGACGGCGGCCGCAGCGCTCGTGCACCATTGCCGCTCTCCTAAGCCGAGCGAGATTTGCGCGCTAAACGGGCGCCGCTTCGCTAGTCGCGATTCCTTATCTCTTAGGCGAGCCCCATCGCCGCCGCATCGCCCTGCCACATTCCGTGATGGCATGGACGGGCACACTGGCAGCGAAGGCCGCGACCATCCATGCCTGTTGCGTGCGCACGTCTATCAACTCGCCTGCTTATCAGCGAGACGAGGCCTTCCTGCTGCATGATGGTGTTTTGGCCCCGCTTTCGTTCACTGCATCATGCAATGATGCGAGCGGGCATGATAGCATCCAAGCAGCGCACAATTCTTATAGAAGGCGGGGGATCTCGTCACTTCGTCCCCCGTCGTCGCTCCACTGCCTCTCTACCCTCGCAGACGAGCTCGTTTCTAGCCACGCGGCCGTACTCCAGTGCCCACAATGTCGCAGATGATCACGCTCGAGCAGGCCACCTGGGCCTGGATCGAGGCCGGGCCACGCAAGCACCAGATGGCGGTTGGCAAGCGATTCGTCAAGGGCATCATGGCCGGGTTTTTGCTGTCCACGGGCGGAATGCTGGTGCAGATCATGAGCGCCAATCCGTGGATGGCGACCAACACGCCCGGGCTGCTCAAGATCGCGCAGGGCGCCGTCTTCCCCGTCGGCCTCGTGATGATCGTGCTGCTGCAGGCCGACCTGGTGACCGGCGAGATGGCGGTCTTCATCATGGCCACGGTCAAGCGCAAGGTGCCCTACTGGGCATTCCTGTACGGCTGGGCCATTACCTTTGTCGGCAACCTGGTCGGGGCGCTCTTCTACGCCGCCTTCCTCGTCCACTTTGCCGAGATCTACACGGCGCCGATGAACACGGGCGCGGCCAACGGCGCCGACGCCAAGGTGTCGGCCATCAACTTCCGCGAGCTGTGGCTGCGCGCGATCGGATGCAACGTGCTGGTTTGCATCGCCGTCTTCCAGGCGTCGCTGGCCAAGGATGTGGTCTCCAAGGTCGTCGCAAGCTGGTTTGCGATTTTCGTCTTTGTCGCCGGGGGGTACGAGCACGTCGTCGCTAACATGTTCTTGATCAATGCGGCGCTGATGACGCGCAAGACCAACTTCGGCGTCGGCGAGTACGTCTGGAAGTCGGTCATTGCCAGCTTTCTGGGCAACATTATCGGTGCCGCGCTGCTCGCACTCCCGCTCGTCTACCTCCACGGCGGCGACGAGTTCGACCCGAGCGAGGGCGCCCACCACCAGCCCGTCACCGAGGCCAGCCCCACCACCAGCGACCACAACGTCACGCTGCGCGGCAATAACCTCGTCAACGACAAATCCGCCCACTGGCACCAGGACGTCGAGAAGCAGGTCGGTCAGGCTGGCTAGTCTCCAAGGTGGTCTTCAGCTGGTTTGCTTTTGTACCTTCCCACAAACTCTGCTCTCCGGGTGCCACCAGTGGAGCGCAGGCTCTGGCCCCCCTCTGATGAATCACCCCATTCATTTACACCCGCATCTCCGCTCCCTTCAAACTTCCTTATGTCGCCGCCAACCCCTATCCGTCCTCCCCTCATTCTTGTACAACCTAAAATTCGTGCAATAGAACCCCGAGTACATCGTTGCATCCCATAACTGTTTGACACTGAATGCAGGGCCGCACCGACCGTGTCTTTGCGATAGCACCATCCTCTTCCACCCGAGCTAAACTCGCATATGCGCCACACACAGGGCCCCTTCTTTTTTCTGGACTGCGTTCGGACCCCCGCGCCCCTATGCTACCCGTTCTGTGGCAACCAACACTCTTCTCTTCACAATCACCCACCGTTGTTGGAGCCATCGACCCCGCCGATAACGAGCGCCATGAACGCCTCTCGTCCATGGGCACATCTAGAACCGCTGGCCGCTACCAGCTCCGTGAAAGAGATCCTCGCAGGACCTTTTGGCCGGTCCCATACCGGTACGAAACGACACACGCTCCCTCTCACCGCGGGAGACACGAACGGGTTAAAGGCCCTCTCCCTTTCGCCACCCTCCCCCCGCCCCCCTCACTCCCCTCACATTCTGCTCCTTCCCTCCTCCCTCCATCCCAAGCCCGCTCGCGCCTTTCCGCCTGACCCTCATCCGCCTGACCAGCATGCCACCCCGGAAGCGTGCACCTGACGCCCAGGCTCCGTCCGCCGCCACACTATCATTACTCCTGCACTCCACCAAGCCACCGTCCCTCCTCTTGCCACCAACGATGCCGACGAGCTGAAAGAGCAACTAAGCAAGCGAGACACATCCACGCGCGACAGCCGCCCATCATCGCCCAGCCAGGCACAAGTACGCCTGCAGAAAATGGTCCGGCGACCTGTTGCTGCCCCTCATTTGACTAGATCACGAGGCGTTGCTAGCACCGACTCCTCATTGACTGGCACCAGCAGGCATCAACAGGACCCGGTACCATCTACTGCCGTCATTCTTGTCCCTTCCTCGGTCGACGACGACTACGGGACCGGGCACCACGACCCGACAGCCGACGAGCTTGCCGGCTACGAAACGCCCAGCTGGCCGCCACCACCGCCCGCCACGCCGACCAACCGCCGACAACCTTCACCACCTATAGCCATCCATCGCCCAGCCTACGGAATGGCCCCGCCGCAGCGACGGCCAATGGCCCTCCCCCGACTGCTTTGACCGCCAGCATCCACACACCCCGCTCTACATCTCAGCCACAGCTCGCCACCAACCACAGCGATCTGCCCCCCATACCTCGCCGGCATCTCGTCGCAACGACGCCCACCACTGGGGCCCAGCCTCTCAACCGGCGCGCCGCTGCCGACCAAGCGACCGAGCTGGCCCACCTCGCGCCTCCGCCTCTAGCCATTCCTTCACCACACCAACCCCCGCCACCCCCTGCACCACCTGAGGACTTGGGTCGCCGACCGGCACTGGCTTCCGTCACATCTGGCCCAAGGAAGCGACAAGCCCTTGCACCTTTGCATCGTTGCCCGGCTTACGCCGCCCAGTGACGGCCGACGCCAGCACCTTTCGATGCCGTTTCACCGGCAAGGCTCCCACCCTGGAACAACGAGACAATGCTATCGACACCTTCAGAGAGATGCTACGGGCTGCCGAGGCGCGAATCACTAACCAAGACCCTCAGTTCCGTTTTCCTTCGCTCCAAGGCCGCAGCCAGTCCATCGAACTGACCTACCGCAGCATAGACTCCTACACCAAAGGACGGTCGGTGGCCCTGGCCTGAAAGGATCAATTGTTGGAGTGGCATTCGGGCGGGGCCCCTCTGGCAATCAACCACTTTCTTGTTTTCGTGACCGGCCTGTCCACTAACGCTAATCTGTGTCTGGAGGATCACCGTGACTGATGGCAACGCCGGCACGTTGTCATGACAACACCCTTCCCGCCAATATGACGTTCATGCACGAACGCCGCCGGCATACCCCTAACTAGCTAAACCCATTGTCTTCGCCATCACTCACACCATACGCTCCTTTGGCAGTGTCCATATATCTCACATGAGGGCAGAGCGCGCTGTCGCAACCGTAATCGAAGTCCGTTTACTCCAATCTGAACCACTCACACTTTCCAAGCTAAACATCACGTTACTTGATATGTGGGCCAATTTGGCATCATGTGGCCTCGCTGCGTGCGCGTCGGAGCTGGCCAAGCACCTCATCGCTTCCCCTTCATCTCACTCCGTCGCCCCTCGCCACCCGACCGAGACCACTTCCTGCTCCACTGCCCGCAGACGGAGGCTCAATGGTCTCAACTCTTCCTCCGACTGCCGCCCGATAAGAGGACGAGCACGCATATCTTACAAGGCGGTGAGGACACTGCCACTTCGGATTTGATTGATCCTCTTCTGCGTGCTGTGACCAAGTGCAGTCCTTGAACCAGCCGGGCGGAGCGCACACGCGTAGCAACAGTCCCCACCGCCACAGCGCCGGAAGGGGAACGGCCGATCGAGGCCGTATGGCGAGGTAACGGGGAACAGGCACTTACTGCTCCCACATGGGATCGACAGCCGTTACGACCGTCTCGCCGACGATTGCAACAGCAAGATCTATAGCCGCCACTGGACACAGCCAGCGCTGGACCATCGCACTGGCCCCTCTTCGGCAACCCCGTGGCAGCCGCACCACCCGCCGGGACATCCAGACAGCTCACCACCATAGAGGATCCCTCGTCCGTGTGCCGACGGCCGATGGCAGCAACCCGAGCGTTCGGACAACCGCTCACCTCTCCCAAGCCGACGACGTGTGGCAATGACTCGCCCGGGCCAACGCTGCAGAACCACCTGCAGAGCTTGGCCACACCTCGCAGTCCGAGACGGACAGTGACGGGGATGACGCCACCACCCCGGCTTACTTTCTACGCAGCCTTCATCCAGGGAGACCGCCAGACTCCAGCCATCATCAGGCCCATCAGGACATCCGACGGCACCGCTATACTTCCGAGGCGCTTGTCCTAAGGAAAGAAATAGCCATGCCTCCTGGCCGGTCTGAAACAGCAGGATCGAAGAACTCCTCCTGGTCCAGACTGAGAAACACCTACATGAAAAACAAATCGACTCCGTCTTCATAGCCGCTCGGTTCGAGCATGTAGTGGCCAACATGTTTCTGATCTGCGCGGCGCTGATGATGCGCAAGACCAACTTCAGCGTCGGCGAGTACGTCTGGAAGTCGGTCATTGCCAGCTCTTTTGGCAACAGCATTGGTGCCGCGCTCCTGGCGCTCCCGCTCGTCTACCTCCACGGCGGCGACGAGTTCGACCCGAGCGAGGGCGCCCACCACCAGCCCGTCGCCGAGGCCAGCCCCACCACCAGCGACCACAACGTCACGCTGCGCGGCAATAACCTCGTCAACGACAAATCCGCCCACTGGCACCAGGACGTCGAGAAGCAGGTCGGCCAGGCTGGCTAGTCATCTCCCTCCCCTGCCCACCTGTGGCTACCGCCGTGAAGTTCCGGTCCTGTGCTATTCCACCCGGCTCCTGCGTAATGCATCTGTCGTCGTGTTGCGTCTCATTGGATGGTATTGCGTGTCGATGGGTGGTGTGATTTTGCGGGCGAAGAAGGCGGAGCGCGGAGCGGGCCGGGGCGGAAGAAAGATCATCCCGGCCGGGTGGACCCTGAAAGGCGCTGCGGGCGAGGTTGGTAGCTAAGTGGTAAGACGTGGTGGTGGGATTGCACCGTGATGCTCGACGACGAGTGAGCGACGGGATGGTGTACGAGGTCAACGAGGGTGGGCCGGTGCCGGTGTATGCGGACCCGGCGAGTGTGCCGCTGATAGCAGGGCAGCGGCGGCTGACGGCGATCCGGCGCAAGCAGCTCGTCCGCGCTGCGGCACGCGCACACGACAGCCCGCCGCCGCCGCCCAAGCCGGACGAATGCTGCGCCAGCAGCTGCGACCCCTGCGTCAAGACCCTCCATCGCGAGGAACTCGCCGCCTGGTCCCAGCGCTGGGGTCCCGCCGCCCAGCCCCGCCCCACACCCCCGGCACCATTACCACCCACCAACACCACCAACACCATCAACACCATCAACACCATCAACATGCCCGGCTCGTTCGACTGGTGACATCCCGCACATCACCCATCCTCGCCGCCTCTCTTGTCATGGGTCTTGCCTGGCTGGAAACCCCAGTCGGCAGGGATGCAAAGTAGAACCCGCACCCCCCGCTCACCTGTCCCAGAGCCACTCTGCAAGTGTTCACATAGATGCTGTTCGGTCGCCCCGCTAGCACTCGTCCGTAATGCATCCTCACGCAAAGAGATCGTGTCTATCCACATTGAAGTGACAGTGTTTTTTATGCTGAGAAGGCGGCGGGTCGAGGTGGAAAGCTGCGCTGAGCCATCGGCGGCGGAGGGAAAAGGCGCGAGCGGAGCGATTGGACGGCTTGCCTTAGTGCAGCCATCCTCGCCAGGCGATTGCAGCGTGGCTCTGCTCTGAGCTGGACATCTCGCTTCGACACGCCTCTTGGCACTGCTCTTGGGCTTGGGGTGCGACGATGCCGCGGTATCCGGTGGCGACGCCCGTGGCGGTCTCGCTGCATGGCGGGGAGACGTGTCTGGAGACGGTGGTGGAGGATGTGGGGACGGGTGGATGCGGGGGGCTTGCGGTGGTGGCGCATCCGTTTGGGCGGCTGGGGGGTACGCTGGACGATGCGGTGGTGAGGCATGTGGCGGCGCTGCTGAGGGGGTGCGGGCTGCGGGTGGTGCGCTTCAACTCGCGCGGGGTGGGGCGGTCGACTGGAGCGCCGAGCTGGACGGGGCGGGCGGAGTGCGACGACTTGCAGGCGCTTGTTGCGGCCTGCGTCGACGACTTCTGCCACGACTATCCCGGCGTCACCGCCGCCCAGCTCGTCATCGTGGGCTACTCGGCGGGGGCGCTCTACGCAAGCACCGTCAGCGCCCCCGCGGACATGTACGCGCGCCCGCAGTTCAGCAACGGCCCCAAGCCGCGCTACCTGCTGGTCAGCTTCCCCGCCGGCGTCACCTGGGCACTCAGCTTCTTCACCACCGCCACCTACACCGCCGCCCTCCAGCGCCTCCTCGCCAGCCAGCCCACCGCCACCGCCCCCGCCCCCGCCCCCAGCCACGTCCTCGCCGTCTACGGCGACGCAGACCAGTTCACCGCCATCCGCACCTACCAGGCGTGGACCGAGCAGTGCTCCCGCCTCGCTCGCGCACCGCAGCCCGCGCCTACGGACACGCCACTCGCCGCGCCACAGCGGTCCACCTTCCACCACGTCCGGATCGACGGCGCCGACCACTTCTACCGCACACGCAGCGCGCTCGAACGCCTGGACGAGGCCATCCTTACGTGGCTCGACAGCCTCGCGGACTGAACCGCCGCCGAGCTCTACTCTTCTTAGCAATAGTATTGTGCGGGTGTATGCAAAGTCGGCAGTGCGGATGCATCTATCTGGCGCCGCGGACGGTGATGATGCCGTGGGCGGAATCGACGGTGTAGCGCCAGCCCTCGCGGTCGAGCATCTTGGCGATCGCGGGGCGGAGGACGGCGGTCTGGTGCGGCGAGTGTCTGCCGACGCCGGTGATGATGCGCAAGGGGGGAGGGGGGTGGGCGGTGGAGGGGGTGGCGTGCCAGCGGGTGACTTGCTCGCGGACGATGGAGAGGGCTTCGTGGACGGTGACGCCGTGGAGGTCGATGGTGTTGGCCGCGGGGGAGGGGCGGTCTTGGACGAGGGTGTGGGCGGCGCGGAGGCTCCAGGCGCGTGCCTTGGCGTCGAGGCGGCGGGCCTCGTCTGCGTAGTGCCAGGCGATGCCGCCGGCGGCGGAGGGGCGGGCGGACTTCCAGGCGGCGGCGGCCTTGCGCAGCGCGTCGTCGCGGCGCGCGCGGTACTCGTCGGCGACCAGACGGTAGTGCGCGGCGCTGGGCCGCGCGGCGGGTGCCAGCGCAGCGGCGACCGGATCGCCCTCGGCCGCCGCATCGATGCGCACGAAGCCAGCCGATGCTGGCAGCACCGCTGCGGCGCTCCCCGCCTGCAACGCCGCCGCTGCCCCAGTCGCCAATCCTGTGCCGGCCTTCCGCCCGATAACGCTCGAGTAGGCGCCCGATGCCGCGGACTGGGGACCGGCGGCCGCGGTTTGCGATGGCGTTGGGAAGGCGCGAGCAAAGCGGGCTGAGGCGGATGGCGCGGTGTAGCCTGGTACGGCGGCCTCGGCGGAGGGGCGGACCTCGGCGTCGCCGAGCGTGGGGAGGCGGCCGAGGGGGTCGAGCACGTCCGCGGCGCCGACGGCGTGGCTGACGAGTGCCTCGAGCTGGAGCAGGTCCAGCGCGGCGTCCTGGCGGCCGTGGGTGGCGCGAAGCGCGCGCGCTGCCGCACTGGCATCCACGCCAGCGATGGCCGCCATCGAGGCCACGACCCGCGCCGCCGCGCCCGGCTCCCCCTCCGCGCCATCGAGCCCAGCCAGCGTCGGCTCCCGCTCCGCCGCTTCCGCAATGAGCCGCGCAAAGCAGACACCGAGGTGGAACGACGAGGCGTTGTACGCCGCCGTCACCGCAGCGGGCGCCATGTCGAGCAGTGTCGCCAGCTGCGCCAACACCGACGAGGTCAGCAGCCACGCGTTGTCCGCCACGGCCCGCCCGCCATCCGGGTCGCGCGCCGCCTCGGCCTCCTCCTCCGCCAGCCGCGCCGCCAGTTCTGCATCCGTCTCGCACCGTCTCGGCCCCACCCCACCCGGGTCACGTGGCACTGCCCTCCGCAGCGCCGGCGCCGCCGTCCCGCCGTGCCGCACATCGGTCAGGTGGACCTTTACCGTGCTCGCCTGGGCGCGCTTCTGCTCCTCCTGTATGCGCCGCCGCGCGGCCCGCCGGCGCTTGCCGCGCTCGTTCGACCCCAGCCCCCGCTCCAGCGCCGCATCATCCCGTTCGTGCGCGGTTGTGCTGCCCGTGTGCGGTTGTGTAGAACCCGGCTCGGCTGACTCGAGCGTCGCCGCCCTGGCATCCTCCGCCTCGATCAGGTCGATGGTCATGACGGTATCCACCACGCTCTGTATATCGCCGTGGGCGTCGTCGAGCGTCTGCTGCAGGAAGGTGGGCGTCCGGGCGGGGAAGGCATGTTGGAGGAATGCGAGCGGGTCGAACAAGGCGGAAGCGTCGAGATCCCCGTCTCGTTGGACGCCTTCGGACAGCGAGCTCGTTCCCTGGGCTAGCGCGGCCGGATCTACGCTTCCTTCGCCGACGAGCTGGCCGACGCGACTCGCCTCGTCGGTCTGTTTAGCGAGCAGGTGGCGCTGCAGCGAGGGAGAGGCGCGGCCGAGCGCAGCAGCCACTTGCCCGTCGCTGTCATGGTCCGCATCGGCCTCTTCGTCCGTCAGACGCAGATTCTCGGGATCGTGGTTGGCCTGATCGACCAGCGACCACTGCTGCAGCAGCTGCTCCACGCAGTTTACATCCGATGACGAGGCGGATGGCAATGATGGTGGCGCGGTGGAGTCTGAATCAGGGCGGCTTGGGGTGTGGGACACGCGTGCGCTCGAGGCGGAGGAGACCGAACCATCGGTAAGCTTTCCTCCGAACGCTCGACGCCGACTGGCGACACGAGCGCTGGTGTTGGCGGGCGCGCTTTCGCTGCTGGTCAGCCGGCGTGGCTCGTCGACATGCGCACGCTGTGTGCTGCCAACGTCCGCAGGCGCAGCGTCAGGCGAGCAGGCGCCGGCTTCGGCCGCGTCCGCCAGCGCCTGGCATACTTCCGCAGCGCTCTGCAGCCTCTGCCCCGGCTCGTGTGCAATTGCAGCGACAAGGGCGGTGTCGAGCGGAGGCGCAAAGCGCTGCACAAGCTCCGCCTCGATCTGGTCTGGCGACATGGCGGCTGTTCCCTCTTCCTGGACGACGTCGCCGTGGTGGTGCCGGCTGCGCTGCGGTCAATGCTACCGCTCCAGGCAGCGCTTAGCAAAGAGCGGTCGAGAAAGGACGGCCAAGGCATCATCAGGCTAATCACGAATCGCTCCCCCCTCCATCGTCATCCCCCATCCTCATCCTCCACATGCGAAGTCTTGTCAAGAAGCACGCTGAGTGTTAGATTGGGAAGATGGTAAATGGTATGTCAGATCGGATGCGTCGTGAGAGCGTGTTTCTTTGGGGGAGAGCGTGTTGCGTGTGTGACGCTGTTAGAGCGACGCAGAGAGGTGCCGCTCGTCGTGATGGACGGGCAGGCGGGCAGACGATTCACATTCAGATCAAAGCGCGGAGAGGAACGGGTTTGTTGGGGCTGCGACTGAGCCGGTTAACCATCGCAACGCAGCCCAGCATCAGCGCGCGTTGATTGTCCATCCTGGTCTGCTGCCACCATCTTAGCTGTTGGCACGCCGCTCACCGCGCCCGCACACCCGCTCGAAAGAAGGACGAGGAAAGGCAGAGTCGAGGCATCCCTTGGAGAGACCCCTTGGGCCCCTAGTCAAACACCGAGAAAGCAGACGCTATGGGCTTCGCAGACCCGCTCGTGGCTGCGCTTCAGCCGTACGCTGACCAGTATGGCCTGCATGGACTGCCGGCGCAGCTGCCCACCCTGATCCGCTCGACGCTGCTTTGGTTCACCATCCAGATGCTTTCGTCGCGGCTGTCTCCGCTGCTCTTTCCCAAGACGTTTGCCAAGTTTAACAAGAAGACCAAGATTAGCTGGGACATTCATGTCGTTTCGTTTGTCCATGCCGCCATCATCACCCCGCTTGCTGCTGGCGTCTGGTGGAAGGCGAGGCAGGTCAACTCGCTCGGCATCAAGACCCATCCCCTCGCCGTAGACAGGCTCTATGGCTACGACCACCAAGCCGCCCAGGTCTACGCCATCGCCCAGGGCTATTTCGTCTGGGACTCGATCATCAGCATCCTCCATGAAGGGCCTGGCTTTGTCGCACACGGCCTCGTCGCCCTGATCGGCTTTACTCTGGTACACCACCCCATCTTCATGTACGACGGAATGGGCTTCCTCCTCTGGGAGCTCAGCACTCCCTTCCTCAACATTCATTGGTTCTGCGACAAGCTCGGCAAGACCGGCTCCAGGCTCCAGCTCATCAACGCGGTTTTCCTGCTTACCACCTACGTCGGCGCCAGGCTCACCTTTGGCGTTTACAACAGCATCAGCTTTTTCAAGTTTGCCATCGCGCCCGCCAAGCCCCATCATCCCCCGATCCCCACTCCCCTGCTCGTCTTCTACCTCGTTGGCAACCTCATCCTCAACAGCCTCAACTTCTTCTGGTTCCGAGCCATGGTCCGCGCCGTTCAGAAACGCTTCTCCGTCAAGCCCGAGCCCGCCGGCCAAGACGCCAGGCTCGACCCGAACAAGCTCGTACGCGGCCAGCAAAGCCTCAAGGTCAACCTACACGGCAAAGACGACGACGAGTTCTGGAGGCAGGCTGGCGCTGCCAAGGCGGACAAAGCCGAGTAGTACAACCGTGCCTCGCATGTACATAACCCAACACCCCATAGGGAACTGTGTACACTAGGAGAAAGATGCCTTTCCAGAAAGAAAACAAAATGTTGCAAGCGTTGCAAGTGTTGCAAGTCTTGCAAGTCTTGCAAGTTTTGCAAGTGTTGCGAGTGTTGCGAGTGTTGCGAGTGTTGCGAGTGTTGAGCTAAGTTACCGACAGAAGCGTTGCCTTCATCTTGTCAAACAGGGTGTCGACGTCGGCCGAGTGCTTCTTGGTCTCTGCCTCGATCTTTTTGAGCTCCTTGTCGGCCTCGGATTTGCCCACGACTTTGCGGTCGACGTCGCTGCGGATCTGTTTCTGTGCCGTGTGGCGGGCGGCGCGGATGCTGACGCGCGCGTTTTCGCAGATCTTGGTCAGGTCTTTGACCATAGCCTGGCGCGATTCGGTGGTGGGTTTGGGGACGGCTACGCGCAGGATGTTTTCGTCGCCGGGGGAGGTGTTAGGCTGGGACTGGGGGGTGAGGCCGAGGTCAGCGGTGTAGATGGCGCGTTCGATGTGTTTGAGCATGTCGGGGTCGTAGGCGGTGACGGTGAGGGCGCCGTCGCGGACGCCGACGGTGGCGAATTCGCGGAGAGGATGGGTAGATTTGGCGTTGGAGCCCGTGCCGGGGTATTCGACGCGGACGTTGTCGAGGAGGGCTGCGTCTGCGCGGCCGAAGCTGCCGACCAGTGCCGAGGCCGTCTGGCGGCACCGCTCGACGGCGCGCTGCATGTTGCTGCTCAGCGCCGCAGCGTCAAATGCCTCGTCTGGCAGCTCCTGGCTCCCCACCGTCGTCTTGTACGCCCCCTCGCCCGGCTGCTCTGCATCCCCCTTCTTTGAGCGTGCCCCACGCGCCGCCCCCGACCCCCCGCGCACCCCCTTCGTCCCCTTGCCCTTGGTCCGCATCACCGGCACCTCGTCTCCTCCCGACGCTGCATCCTCGTCAATGTACTGCGCAGACGACCGCTTCGACTTGCTCCGCACCTGCTGCCGCCCTCCCAACGACAGGAACGCATTCGACGCCCGCCAACCCGCCCCCTCACTGAGCAAAGTGCCCACGCTCGCCGCCGCCGCCCTGTCGCTCGGCCTTGCTGCCACGGCCGCTGAGAAGGCCCGGCTGCCGCACGCGGACACCACCGGGCGCACCCGCGCGCCGGACGCAGCTGACGTAAGCGCCGATCGTGCCATGGCAAAACTTGAGCCCTTCATCCTATCGCTATGCCCGTTGGAGAGGTGGTCGGGGGTGAGGGGCACGTAGCGCCGGATCCAACGTGATCGTATGCCTTCTTATGCAAAAATCTGACATCGTGTCAGCCCCATCTCCTCAACGATATGATCTAACATCACGCAGCTCACCTCTACGTTCTCGTGGGGGCGTTGCTTTGGCACCTCCGCCCCGCCATGCGTAAGATTACGCCGAGAGGGACAAGGCATGTCCATGTCCTTACCCCTCCCGCATCCTGTCTGATCGTTCCTACCGTTAGGTTGCCTGTCTCGCTTTACCCTCCAGCGCTGTTCGAAGCACTGCCCGCGCCTCGGTCCGACGAGCCGGCGGCGAGAGCGATTGTACGACGATGGAGTACGTCAAGATGCTGCACCAAGTGTTCACCGAGCCGCTCCTCTGCCACCTCAACTTGGCCACGCCCGGCGGTGGCGACCCGACGTTTGGGCGGTCCGAGATGCCATACTCGGAGACCGAGCATCGGCTGATTTACTCGAATCCCGAGGTGACGGCCATCAAGCGGCGTGTGCTCCTTCCCGCCCATTCGCTCCTGGAGTCCGGCTCGTGGGACAAGGAGAAGTGGTCTTTCGTCACGTACTATGTCTGGTCCGCCCCGGATGCGCTCCGCGCCGAGGACCTGCACTCGGACATCGTCATGGTCCACGGCATCAACGACTATGCGGGCAAACTGGCGCCGCACGCGCTCCACTTTATCAAGCGTGGCTTCCGCGTCATTGCCATCGACCTGCCCAGCTTTGGTAGGAGCTCGGGCCTGCACGGCTATCTGCCCAGCATGAAGATCAACGCGCGCGCCATGCATGCCGTCGTGATGGACGTCAGGACCTGGGACGAAGAACAGGGCTTGCTCGGCGTCGCCGGCCGAGAGCGCAAGCTCTTTGCAGAGGGACACAGCATGGGCGCCTTTACCGCTCTCTACTACGCCGCGCTCTACCCTCCGCTGACCAAGGGGAACGACGGCGGCCCCGACCTGGCGCTCAAACAGCCGCCTAGCCAGCAGAAAGACTCGATCTCCCAACAGCAGGCGGTTCAGGAAGCCATCAACGCCCACCAGCGGACGAGCGAAGCGCTGGACGCGGGCGAGGCGATGGAATCTACGGTTCAGCTCCGTTCGACACCCTACCGGCCATCGCTCTCGGGGGTGGCGGTAGCAGCGCCCATGATCACGATCTCGGCGCAATCTAGACCGGCCAAGATAGTCGAGTATATCGCCCACGTCCTCCGCTTTTTCGCCGGCAGGCTGCCCCTCGCGAGCGCCATCAAAGGCAACGTCTCCGACGACCCGCGCGTCGAGGAGGAGTTCAACAACGACCCGCTCACCTACAAGGGCAAGGTCAGGATCAGCACCGGCCTCGCCATCTTGGACGGCATCGACGACCTCGCCGCCAAGGCCCACCTCATCACCTGCCCCTTGACCATCCACCACGGCGCCAACGACCGAGTCACCGATCCGAACGGCAGCAAGAAATTCTTCGACGCCGTTGCGACCAAACCCTCCGAAAAGAGTATCAAGATCTGGGACGGTTACGAACATGGTAAGTCACGTCGTCCGCACTGCGCCTCGAATCGATGCTCACCAACTCCGCCCTTTTGTCTGCTTACCCCAACGTCCTCCCGCATATCCAGTCATGATGAAGCACGTCGAAGGCATGTCGGAAGAGGACCATCAAAAGACCCAAGTCGTCCTCAACGAAATTGTGAGTAGCCGAGCACAGAGACTCTACACCGCGCCTTGGCTGACGCAGTCCGTTCCTTGGGTACATCTGTGCAGGGCGATTGGCTTGTTGCGCAAGCTCGCAAATAGAATCATTGTTGTCTGCTCGACAATGAGTGCATTGGTATCGCTTACCTCGAAGCGGACCCGCGCGGGCGTGTGTATGTCTTCAGCGCAGACCGAAGCCCTGGTAATGCTCGATGGCAATCAGCAGCTTCTGCTGCAGGAGCTCGAAGGACGGATAGGTCGGTAGAAAGAGGGTCGAGGTACAGGTGGATGACCAAGGCAACGGCCATGATCTCTCGTCGCCGTAATCGACAAGCTCGAGGCTTTGGGGGTGAACGAGATGGAGGCGCAACCCTATCCCGCGTGGCCCTGACGCTGGTATGTCTTGTGAGCCCGTGATGAAGGCTAGTAACTTTCTCTGAGCGCCAGCGTTGAGATCTGACCAGACCTGCCAGAACCAAGCCGGGACTGTCTCTTTGCCCGCAGCGGAGACAGCCGATGCGTCGACTAGGTCAGCCGACGCTTTGAGTTCGCCAATGTCCAGCAGGGGCAAGGACCGCGGTGCCGGACCACGCTCCGCGGTTGTCGAGCAGATGGCTTGGGCGATCTCGCTAGGATGGAAGAGCCCGATGGCCAAGCCGCCTCGGAGGATCGTATCCGAGCTGCTCTCCTGGCGTTGCGGCGCTGCAAACGACGGCATCAGCATCTGCCATCCTGACTGCAGTCCCGCCGCCTGTGTCCGTACCGACCCTACCAGCAGACGCCAGATCAGTTTAGAGACAAATTCTTGCCTTTCCGCCGGCTTGACCGACCGATGTCGACCGCCTGGGACCAGATCGACTGTCTTGACCTCACCATCTGCTCCTTGTATCGACGTGCTCCACGAAAGCGAAAACGTGCTGTCAAACTGTTCCTCGGCATCTCCTTGCCCCACATGATCGGCATCGGGAGACCAATCCAGAACTGCCTGGAGGGACTTTGCTAGCGCCGCATCAACAGTCTCGAGATCGACGGGCGTCAGTGAAATCGTATCCAGGTCGCTGGCTGTAGCGATCTTGAAGGCGACCGGAGGCAAGTCAAAGGGCAACGCAAGTTTCGTGCTATGTAGAGCAGCCAGAGCGAGCAGGAGCCCCAAAAAGGTCGCCGCTCCGACTGCATCGCTAGCCTGCGATTGCATGAACCAGCCGTGAGCTCCGATGCTGCTGGTGTCGAAATCCCTTGCTACAGTTGCAAACCATTCCCGCGTCGGCCCGCCACCGTCCGCCGCCTGCTCGCCTTCGAACTCAACGCGCAAGGGCCGCACAGCGTCGCTGTCTTTCCCGTCAGTACTGCAGTAGTGAAGCAGCTGTAGGAACAGCTCTTGACTTTGTGCTGTGCAGTGCTCCCTCTGAACCTTCAGTTTGAGACAGCCGGGCAGGATCAGGAGCTCGCCCAGTTCTGCCCGGTCTTGGCAGGTGAACGTCGTGGCTGCGGTTGTAGGGCGGGAGGAACGTCCGAGTCTGAGTTCGTTCTCCAGCTGTAGTATCCTGACTTTGGCCCCGAGACTCAGCAGGAAGGGGAAACATGTGACGTTGAACTGGGCCATATCCGCCGACGTAACACGACCTTCCCCGGCGAGACGGGCAGCGTGATGCACATAGTGCTCGAGAAAGGGGCATATGTCGAGTACTGTGCAGTAGAAGGCGTGAGTGGCGAGTCTGGACGCAATGGGTCGTGTGCAATTGATCTTGAACAGCGAAGCAAGAAACGTCGAGGCGATCACCAAACTTTGGTCTTGACTCTCATCTAGGATAGTCGGATTGGACGCCATCTGTTGCCCACAAAACGCGACCAGGTCGCTGGTGAGAGTAGTGTGAGAGCCGGTATGACCAGGAGACTGGGAATCCAGCAGCAAGAGTACAGCGCTGATCAAATCGACGGATTGAGCAGAGTTGTTGCATACTTGGAGCAATTGGACAAAAACATCCACAATCTGCGCTTTGAGCGACGCTCCAGCAAGATGGAGGGTGCTAGTGGGACGCAACCCTTTGTTGGCGAGCAGCTTGGCAATGATATGGGCCAGATCCTGCCATACAATGGCCTGGACGGTACGTAGTAGAGATCGGATCCCATCTAGCGATGCTCTTTGAAAAACCTCTGTCAGCTCTGTCGGTAGCAGGTCGGACGATGAGGCCGCAGTCTGTAGCGTGACAGGAAGAAGCGTCGAGGACAAGAGACCGGTAGGAGGGCTTCGAGCCCAGAGCAGAGGATCCGCAACCGCCTTACGTATGAGGGCACACATCTCGCCAACGACCAGAGAAGACCGGTTTTCGCTTTCTGATAAAGCAGTGGATCTCTGCTGAATAGCTTCAAGCCTCTTCTCTGATTTGTACCGACCGAGGAGTCGAGCTAGGTCATCCATGCTGGCAGACGATCCCGGAGCGACGGGCGAGTCGGACGTGGCGGATCCAACAGTTTCCGTCGCTGATGCTGGGGTACGAGCTCTTGACGAGGTGGTAGCCGGCTGTCTGAGGCCGCTGGCATGAGTATCGTTTGCACTGGCATGCAGCTTTGCTTTGACTCTGTTGCGGACATGCTTCTGATTGTGACGCTTGTAGATGCGTGGACCAAGGTGGGCAGCCCCGAGTTCTTGGTCAAGATGGGCAAGCACCTTGAGAGGTTCTCCGCCAAAAGTGCTGTTCGCAAACATAGCCAACCCGGGGCTGAGGTTGGACTGCCAGGGTGAAGTGGAGCGACTGGTGCCAGCGGAGGAAAGGTCGCGGAAGACAATGGAAGACATGGTGGCCCCCCTGGCAGATACCTCCCCCTCGTCGTCGTCGACCATGTCAACGTCAGTGCTGTCTACATCTTCGATATCCCAAATGGTTGAGTAGGTGGGATCGCTACGGGTCAGCTGTGACTTTCGCCTGGTGCCATGGCTGGCCGCACGTTCGGCCAACTCCTGTCTGCGGGTGGGATAAGGGTTGAACGAAGATGATGCTGACGAATGGATCCGCTGCCACGGAGAAGGGGTGCTGCGATGAGACGAGCTCGGCTGCGGAGACGACAGCGGTGGAAAAGCGGTGGATGACGACGAAGCAGTCGCTGGAGGAGTGGCTGAAGCGCCCCTCCCCGTCCAAGCACCCATGGTCTGATGGGCCGAAGGTGACAATGGCCGTACGTCCCTCGAACCCCACGCCACTTGTGGCTCGGACGAGCCTTTCTTCATCTGCTGGCACTGATAGCGTGCAGCTCCTGATCTCGCCGTCGCCCATGCACTCGTCGTTCGAAGGGAAAAGGCTGGAGCGAAGGATCGAGTCGATCGGTCGAACTAAGCTCAACGGTGGCAAACAGAATGCATCACGTCATCACGTGTGCCTCGCTGCGTGCGCGTCTATCCTCACGCCTCAGTTCCGCTGTCTTGCCTCTTCTCCGTCATCTCCTCTGGCCGCTGCTGCGACCCTCGACAGCGACGAGGCTCTTTTGATGTCTCTTGCGCGATGGGGCCCTGCCTCTTTCCGCAATATCAAACTGTCTCGTCTGCCCTGTCTCGTGCGAGTATGTGAGCCCGCTGTTTATTCCGCCACCATTAACGTCTCCATTTTTAGCTCAAGGTAATTTGTGCATGACAAACGGATTCGAAGCTCACCTACCAACAGACACACGTCCCTTGTCTTCAGCAGATCCCAAAGTGGGAATCATCGGGATGCACGCATGACTGCGAAGCAGCTGCGAGTTGAGCAGCTCCGCTTGACCATGAGGCAGCCAGTTCGGTATGGGTGCAGCGTCGATGCAGCTGAACCGGAGTTCGCAGCCGCACTGGGCCTGTGACTGCCAAGCACTCCTGCACTTGAGCTGAGCTGCATGCAGGTCTACTCGTGCATCACAATCGCAATCACATCGCATTTTCCACTTCGCTCAAGCCGTGTGGCCGTGACTGTGGAGTGTGACAAGCGTGATTGTGGCTGTGACGAGTGGAAAGCGTTGTAGCCAGCGGATGTCGCTTGATCCGCACCTTTCCACCATCACTTGCAAAGCCTAACCATCGTCACTTGCGCCTCGGTCGCCGCAGTCCCGTCATCCAGCTCAGCCACCGTCATCCAGCTCAGCCACCGTCATCCAGCTCAGCCGTAGTGTGGCTGTCGGTAGAGGCGCTCGCCCAGCCATACAAGGACCGTCGCGAAATGAGGTCACGATCATGAATCCCGCCTCGACTTCCGTGTCTGTGAGCCAGCAGGACCGCTCCGTTCGGCACGACCAGCGCGGGCCCGAACAGACCCAACGCAGCACACATGACTATCCTCCTCCGCACTTCAACCAGTCGGCCACAGCAACGGCTCACCGGCATGAACCGAGCCAGGGTCGCGCTCAAGCTTCGCACGGCACATACCGAAACACGCACGGCTTGGTCAGCTATCTTGTGCATACCGAGACAACAGGAATCAGCGACAACCGCCTTCAGATCAGCCCGGAACCTTCCGCTGCTTCTTCGCAACGCCCGTTACGCCCAGCATACCTCCGCGAAAGAATCCTTACCGAACAGAATGAGATCGTGGACCGCATCATCGATGCAAGTACCGGCAGGGTCTGCTGGACCATTCATCGCCCTACCCGCGGCTGGTATCTTTATCTTCGATCGCCAGTGCTACCCAGAGGCACAGCTATATCGATCAGGCCAGCCAAGAATGCCCAGTACGATCCGTCTATCTCACCGATGGCATTCTCTCTCGTCACACGGGTGAGGTCGGCTCACCTTGCACGCGCCACAGCGGCCATCGAGCCTCGCCATGCGGAAAGCCGCGATGGCTCCCATGCCGTTCCTGCTGCCACTCCCCGAAACCGGCACCGTGAGGATAAAGTTTCTTTGAGGGCTGTGTCCGAGCACGCGGATCGAACGCTAGGAGAAGGCACCTCGCGCACCGACGACGTAGCTTTGGCTGCAACAGCCAGAGAGCATTCAAAGGGACTGAATGGGCATACGAGGCGGAGAAGCGGTGCAGCCGGCTCTGCAACGCTCGGCTCCACAGCACGGAAAAGCGGCCGTCAGTCAAATGCTGGCATCAAAGGCAGTCCGATGATCCCTGAAGGGGACGACCAAGAGCCTGCCCCCGAGTCGACGAGCTTCAAGCAGACGGGTTTGCCGAAGCTGGCCATCCCCAGTTCGACCAGCTTCAGCGCAGGTGCAGACAGGCCATACTCGCCGACCGAGCCGGCAAAGCCCACCGATGCTGGCGGCGCGGCTGGCCAGCGCGCCGACGAGGATCGCCCGCGGACCTGCACCTTTGTCCTCAGCGACGGGGGGAGGCTCCCCTGCCTGGAGACGCAGGACGGCTCGGGCCAGGCGTATACAGCCAGCGGGGAAAAGGCGCGGATCTGCCTCAAAGGCAAACAGAGCTGGGCGCGGTGGGCGTGGTCGATCCTGCCGGAAGACGTGCGGCCGGTGCTGTCGCTCGACACCAGCAAGCACTTCAGCATCTACTGGGTCGATCCGCACGTCACCAGTGCCCCCTCCGCGGCCGGCAGCCCGATCGAGGTGCTGCGCTTCGAGGACCAAAGCGGTTGGTGGCTCTGGAACTCCCAAACCAGGGGCAGGCTGACTCTGCAAAACAGCGCGGTGGAGGCGCTTGGCCTCGAGCGCGAGTTCTGGATTACCGTCGCCCTCGCCTATCTCCAGTTTCTCGAAGAGAGAGACGGCTACGAAGCAGCTCGCGAGGCGTGACCGGTGGCTTACATGCCGCGCACTGCTCTATGTACATTGCGACGCGCCGTGACACAGGGGTTTCGATCAGCATCCCATTGCATTGAGAATGTATTTTCAGCTACAAGTGTGATCGGTTAGTAGGACCTGCCCGGAACGACGGGTAAGCTGGCCTGAAGGCCTCCGTCGACGGGGAGGGCGACGCCGTTGACGTAAGATGCCTCGTCTGACGCGAGAAAGGTGACTGCGTTGGCGATCTGAAGGGAAGGGGGGCGTGGTGGAGGCAGTTGTGGTCAGCAGGGGCGGTGGATGTGGGGGTGGAGAGGGGCTTACCTCGGCGGCGACGCCGTAGCGGGCGGTTGGGTTGAGCTGGCCGATTTTGGCGGCGGTGCCACGTTCTCTGGCCATGTCGAAGGTGGGTAGGGTCATGCCGGTTTCGATGAGGCCGGGGCAGACGGCATTGACGCGGATGTTGGTGCGGGCGAGCTGCCAGGAGGTGGTCTGGGCGAGCGAGATGACCGCCGCCTTGCTTGCCGAGTAGTCCACCGAGCCCGCGCCCGAGCGCAGCCCCGCGACCGAGGCCGTCATAATGATACTCCCCCCCGCCTCACCCTTGCCCTCACTCGTCCGCTTCATCGCCTCGGACGCGTGCTTGCACGCCAAGAAGCACGACGTCACATTGATGTGATGCGTCTCCTCCAGATCCTCTACGTCGGTCGCCGAAATCGGCGCCCCCGTCGCCCGCGCCGCATTGGCAAAGTAGATGTCTAGCCGGCCCTCCACCTCCAGCGCCTGCTCGATGATCGAGGTGACAGACGCCTCGTCCGCTGCGTCCGACGCAAACGTCGTCACCTTGACATCAGGATACTTCTTGGTAATGGCCTCTTTCAATCCGGGAAGATTGTCATCCACAAGATCGCACAGGAAGAGATGCTTGGCCCCTGCAGCATCGCAACGGGAATCGCAACGGGCATCGGAACGGGGAAGCCCGGAGAGGGGCTCGGTAAGTATCTGTATTCACGCCTAGTCTCCATGCTCTAGGCTTACCTTCGTGGGCGAACTGCATGGCCGACGCTCGTCTAGTAAGCATGGTCAGAACGGTGGAGGGACTAGCGTGAGTGGCGGTTCGGATGCCAGGCGCAGCGCTTGGAAGAAACTCACCCGATGCCGGTCAAGCTGCCACATCCGGTGATGACGGCCACTTTGCCAGCCAGTCTGCCGGACCGCGGTCGTCGGTCCAGATGGCTCCGGATCAGCTCCAGCCGCTTGAGCGTAGCCTCGTACGCCTGTTTCTGCTGCTCTTCTCTGCCGGACATGCTGTATCGCTGGGCTTTAGTCGCCGATGGGCTGTTGTTCCTGTATGTGGATGTAGGCGATGAAGCGAGCGAGGAAGGCCTACAAGGGCAGGTAGCTTCGTATGTAGGGGCGTGGCTCGGCAAGTTCACGCAGCCCTTCCCGAGGTTTGCCGGATCCCGGCCCCAGAGAGGAGAAAGAGCCGTTGTTAGATCCATAAGGCTTGCCCGGCCGAGAAAGCATTCAACACCACGCCCCATCAAGACCCCAGCCTCCTCAGCCACATGAACAACGGCGGACGTTGCCACCCGTCATCCGTTGTCACATCATACACGACAACTGCAGCCACTAGAGACAGACCCGAATGCATGTATATATATACAATTCCACCAATGACAGAAACTAGAACGTACGCCGTGCACCAGTCGTGCGAGAAGAGATAGCTGTCTCCCGAACTCAGGGTCCATGCGTGGAAGCGAGATACGTGCAAGACCAGCTGGAGTCGGCAATGGATCGCAATACCACGATGCAGACTAGTATCGGGAGACAAGGAGGAGGTCGTATGCCAGCTGTCAGCCAGGGTCATGAAGCGATGCTATCCGCGGAATGAGCGTGGACCGATTGCACGAATGAGCTGCGGCCATGCTTCGGCGTGGGATATGGATTGTAAAGTGAGAGATAAAGGATGCGCGTTTCCGATGATCCGATAGGCGTCCATAACCGCACTTGGCCCGTCCACGCACCCGTCAGCCCACCGTTAAAGAGCGGCTCAACACTGTGACTGCTCCGGGCCCGCTCGCCCCACCTTTCCTCCCAATTCTGCGCCGGATCTGACCTCACCTGGCCGATCAAGCAACAAGCGTCCGCCTTTGCCCCCACAGTGCAACAGGATGGCGGCCACCAACGTCCACGTGGTACAGCATCCGCTGATCTCGCACCACCTCGCCAACCTCAGGTTAGCAGATACGTCTCCGAAGGGTAAGTGTGACAGCGAGCTGGGGAGCTCGAGGGGAGAAAGCTGTTCTGGCGTGCCAACGAGTCGCTTACCTGGGCAGGATGACCTTGTATGGCTGTAACCCCGTTCTGGTGACAGAGTTTCGCGCCTTGGTCCACAATATCTCGACGATCCTATGCATCGAGGCGTCGCGTACGCTTCCAGTCAAGCAGGTGCAAGGGCAGGGTCCGCTCGCGACGTTTCAAGGAGAGCAACTCTGCGAGAGGATCGGGCTGGTGCCCATTCTGCGTGCCGGACTGGGCATGACCGAAGCTTGCCTGGACCTGCTTCCTGAGAACACGGCGGTGCTGCACATCGGGCTGTTTCGAGAAAAGGTCTCGCTGCAGCCGGTGGAATACTACAACAAGCTTCCGGTCACGCCGACAGTGGAGCAGGTCCTGATCCTCGACCCGCTGATTGCGACCGGTGGAACAGCGATTGTAAGTGTCACGCTACGCGCTTGGACATGGCAGACGCGCTCTTGCTGACGCAGCGACGTTTTGCAACAGGCCTGCATCCAGATGATCCTGGACTGGGGCATCCCGGTGTCCAAGATCAAGTTCCTGGCTGTGCTAGCATCGCAGAGCGGGCTAGAGAATGTCACTCAGGCGGTGCCCGGGTTGGAGGTGTGGGTTGGGCATGTGGACCCCCAGCTCAGCGCCAAAGGCCTCATCCTGCCCGGCCTTGGTGATACCGGAGACAGGCTTTACGACACTCAAACATGACGTGATGGACACTGCAACTTTACCCGTCGCCCTTCCCTTTCCCGCTTCCTACATCATAAGCTACCAAGTCTAACTACCAGCATCGGAAGCGGCGGCATCTTGCACTGAACCCGTCTCGAAGCAAGCATGCGCCTGAAGTGTGCTGTCTGTCGCACTTGCTCCGATGTGCTGTCTGTCGCACTTGCTCCGATGGCTAGCGCGAGATAGGATCGTGTATAGCTTCCACTGTCGGATGCGCAGCCGTAAGCGCAGCCGTAAGAAGCGCGGTTCTCTTCCGATGCGCGCACGGCAGAGACGTTGGCTATTCGGTCGAGCAACTCTGTAGCCTCGTTCTGCCAAGCATAGTCGGGCGCTGCGACGGAGCGCTCCGCAGTCCTCCTCGTTCGCCGCTCTAGCCATTGGTCCGCATTGCGGCCAGGCCATCGGTAGTTCTGGTGTACATTGCGTCACTGGGCTGTGAGAGTCACCAACGAGTCGCAGGCTAACCCTTGGTTCCACGCACTAACTGTCGAAAAGTACTACTATACTCTGCATAGCGGCGTAGAGCAAGCTTGCGCAGTAGCCAACGCTCTTCGTTCTCGCCTCGACCATTCCGTATTTGAGTGTTAATTCGTTTCCCCTGCGCCCTCAAATTCCTTCGCGATGGCGGACGCTAACCGAATATACTGGCGCTGACGAGTATGCTAGGCTAGTCTTGTGATTGTGATTGTTGTGATTGGCTTTCAACATCGCAAAGATGCGATCTTCAAAACCCCAGAAACCCGCGTCTTGCTGCTTTACGGGGCCCTGCATACAGTTTTTGATTTCTGCCACCATTACAGTTTGCGGGTGGCTGTCGGTCTTTTGCCTTCTCCCCCATCATAGTCTACCCTCTTCTGCCCCACTTGAGTGCAGTGTACTGGCCACTCGCGGGTATGATTGCCGCCATCAAGCGCTATGCGGGTCATCGGAACCGGCCACAGCATGGCACGTCGGATGGTGCCGCACGAGACTCGCACGAGACGGATGCCACGCTAGCTGAATTCAGCAAGATGGCGCATGAGATGGGCGTTGGAGGATCATACGAACGCAAGGTCGCTCTGCTCAATCGGACCATCAAGGACGAGATTGGCTTTGGCAAGTTCCAGATCTGGCTCACCTGGCTCGCCGGCTTTGGCTGGTTTGTCGACAACGTCTGGTTCCAGGCTCTCTCCATGTCCTTGCCCCAGATCCAACTCGAGTTTGGGCCCTCCCACGTACAGTTCGCTACCCTTGCGCTCTACCTCGGTCTGCTCATCGGCGCAACATTCTGGGGCTTTATGGCCGACGTCATCGGAAGGCGGCCCAGCTGGAACATCACCCTCTTCATCAGCGCCGTGTTCGGTATCGCCGTCGGTGGCGCCCCCAACTTTGTCGCCTTCGGAGCCTTGCTTGCTTGCCTTGGCCTCGGTCTCGGCGGCAATCTGCCCGTCGATGGCGCCATGCTGATCGAGTTCATCCCCTCGACCCACCAATGGATCCTTACCTTTCTCTCCATCTTCTGGTGTTTCGGCCAACTGTTTGCTGCCTTTATCGGTTGGGCTTTCATTACCAACTATCGGTGCCAAGAGGCCACCAACTGTCCAAAGCACTTGAACTACGGCTGGAGATATACCTGGTTCTTGCTTGGCGCCGTCACCTTCCTAATGTGGGTGGCCCGTTTTTTTATCTACCCCATCCCCGAATCGCCCAAGTTCCTGATCGGGAAAGGAAGAGACGAGGAAGCGCTGGAAGTCATCAAGTTCATCGCCGCCCAGAACGGAAAGCAAACGACGCTCACCCTTGCTCAGCTGCAGGCGGCTGGCGAGGGCATCACTACTCGGCACAAGGATGAAGAGGCAGGCGCGGGTGCCGAGGACGAGAAGAACGATGTGAAACCCAGCACGAATGCAGACGTGGTCGTTTCCCCCACCGCTTTCACAGCGGACAAGAGCGACGCCATCAGCAACAGCAAGCCTCAAGGCGGCTACTTTACGGGCGCCGACTTTGTCCAGATGAAGCGCAGCTTGCACGAGTTTGATGCGGAGCACATTACAGCGCTCTTTAGCTCCAAGAAGATGGCGTGGAATACGGTCTTGATATGCTCTCTGTGGGGTCTCATCGGGCTCGCCTATCCGCTGTACAATGCTTTCATTGCGCTCTACTTGCAGAATGCCGGTGCCAACCAGGGCGGGAGTACGCAGGCGGAGCAGTACCGCGACCTGGTCATTATTGCCGCGTGTGGAATTCCTGGATCGTTTGCGGCGGCGCTGATGATCGAGCTGCCGTACGCTGGGCGGCGAGGGACCATGGCGCTGTTTACGGTGCTGACCGGGCTCTTTCTCTTTCTCTTTACCACCGCACGGACGCCTGCGGCGGTGCTTGGCTGGAACTGCGCTACGAGTCTGACGCAAAACGCCATGTACGCGGTGCTGTACGCGCTCTCCTACGAGGTCTTCCCCGCGCCGCACCGCGGCACCGGCGACGGGCTCGCCATGGCGACACAACGCGTCTTTGGCGTCATCGCCCCCATCGTCGGCGCTTACTCGGGCGCAGCGCCCACCACGCCCATCTACGTCTCCGCCAGCTTCTTCATGGCCGCCGCCGTCCTCATGCTCCTCCTCCCCTACGAGACGCGCGGCCGAGCCTCCCTCTAGCCGCGCCCACAAAAAACAGACATTCTCTACCGGTCTTCCCTTAGCCCGCATCACGCCGGCACCACATCCTATGTACTCTGGCATGGCCGGCACAACATTCTATATACTCTGGCATTGCCGGCACAACATTCTATATACTCTGGCATTGCCGGCACAACAGTCTATATACTCTGGCATTGCCGCCTCGGTCTGTCTACCTGCGATGGGCGCTAGTCATGGAGCATGTGATACAGTGGGAAGCGGGGAGTTAAGCCTGGAGAGCCTTGACGACTTCCTTGCCGACCGCCGATGCGGAGGCGGGGTTCTGGCCCGTGATGAGGCACTTTCCGCCGGACTTGTCAACCACCACCTTTTCGCCCCAGGCCTGGGTCTTGGAAAAGATGGCGCCGCGCTCGGTGAGGCGCGACTCGACGAGCCAGGGGATGTTCTTGGTGAGACCGGCCTGCTCCTCCTCCTCGTCGGTGAACGCGGTGAGCTGCTTGCCCTTGACCAGGTAGGAGCCATCGGAGAGCTGTACAGAGCGGTCACAGAGAGAGGGTCAGCATACAACCCAACAGAGGAGCTACGGAATCAGACAGGCTAGCTTACCTTGACATCGGCAAAGACGGCGGGGGCGTGGCAGACGGCCGAGGTGACCTTGCCGGCCTCGTAGAACTGGCGCACCAGCGCCTTGCTCGTCTCGTCGACGGGCAGATCGAAGCACGGCCCGTGGCCGCCAGGGTAGAAGATAGCATCGTAGTCGCCCACCTTGTCAGCAACCTCGGTGAGCTTGCGCGTCTTCTTGATCCATGACTGTGCCTCGGCGTCGTTGAGGAACTCTACCGACTCCTTGTCCTCCTTGAACGCCTCGACGGAAGCCTGGTCGAGCGGCGGCTCGCCGCCGGCGGGCGAGGCCCCTTCCATCACATACCCCGCCTGCTTGAATAGGTAGTACGGATGCGCAATTTCGGGGAGGTAGTAACCGGTAGGGTGATCAGACCCAATCAGCTTGGTGTGCGAAGTGAACACGATGAGGATTTTCTTGTTGGCGGGCATTTTGTCAGATCAGAATTGGAGTGTGGTGAAAGAGATGAGAGTTTAGAGCGTGGTGAAAGAGATGCTAGTTGGAGTGCGGTGAAAGATGATGGTCGGATGGATTGCAAACAGGCAAAGATGCTGGTTTATATAAGCCTCGAAGCATGGCGAGCATGGCCAGCATGGCGACCAGCGAAGGTGAGGGAACGATGCGCGCACAGACCCTACTAGTAAACACGGTGCGGACTTATCACCGATGGGTTCGATTGTTATGACATCTCCACGGCCACTGCGCTTCTATGCGCAATTACGCCGGCTTCTAATTTGACGTCACGGCTTTTAGATGCGTTTCTCCGCAGGCCCTGCACTTATACCCGCATGTTCAACCGGTCGACCATGTAAGATCGGAAGAAAAGCGATGCAAGTCACAATCATCAATCTATGGATCATTCTCGTCTGGATCGTCACTGCATTGCATCGAGTCGGAGGTGGTGGTTTGGAATGCCGTTGGCTTAACTCCGTCATGGCTTATGGCTCGAGAGAGAAGCTGGATGGCGCACGGCGTTACTTGCGCTGATACTTGTCGGCAGCACTGCTAAACTGTTCCCGGAAGGCATGGTCCCACTTGTGTACGAGAGCGATGCCCTTACCTGCGCTGATGACGTCTTGGTCATTGCGCAGGCCGTTGACAAAATCGTCCATGAACTCTTGCACGGTGAGCGAGGAGGTGGCTCCGAGATGTTTCTTGTTGTCGTCGGGATTCTCGCGCTCTCGATGCAGATCGGTACCGACACTGGGAGGGACGATCTCGACGATGCGCACGTTGGTGTCTCTGAGCTGCACGCGTTGCACCTCGGACCAAAAGTGAACAAAGGCCTTGGTGCCGTTGTAAACCGGGTTAATGATGCTATAAGGCACGAAGCCAAGGACGGAACTGACATTCATAATCACCCCGAGCTTCTTCTGCTTGAGGTGGTCGAGGAAGGCCGTGGCCAGATGGACGGGGCCGCGGATGTTGATGTCGATCTCGTTGTCGACCTTGTCCAGTTCGAGTTTCTGCACGTCCAGAGGCCTTTGCACGCCGGCATTGTTGATGAGGCAGTCGACGTCCGGATGCTCCTCGAGCACTCTCTTTGCAAAAGCAGGGATATCGGCCACCTTACCTGTGTCCAGCACATAGTAAGGGGCGTTGTTGAGCTTCTGGGAAGCATCTTGCAACTTGGACTCGGTACGTCCTACCAGGATCACTTTCTTGCTCTGCGAGAGGAAGTACTCGGCCATCGCATAGCCCAGCCCTCCAGCTCCGCCGGTAATGACAGCGCACTGGAAATCAGAGATGGTTGCCATCGTAGTCACTATTGGTGCTTTTTTGTGCGTCAAGGGACTGTAAAGAAACTAGACAAACGGAGATGTTGGTAGGCTGTGCGGTGCGATTCGCCCGGCTGTTCAGCCCTTCGCTCTTCGATTTGGTTTCAAATCGGCACCCGATCTAGCTCGATGTCTTGTCTCGAATCTAACAGTAATACAATTAGATACAAATGTTTTGAGTACCCTTCCGGTCAAGACCACCTTCTCGCAACGTGGTGTATTTTCAAAGCAACAACTTTGATTGAACGACGCGGTCCTCATTCCAGTTACGGTGCGAATACAGTGCCGTTACTGTGCCAGTGCGGCCGATGAGCGATGTTTCTGCTTAGTGACCTGCACCGAACCCACATTGCATTGCATAACCTGAAGGGTTGATCTTCTCTATAGCGAAATTTTTCTTCCTCGAAATGGGAATCCCTATGCGGAAAAGGAAAGCGAAGCGCAAGAAGAACAGCGGTCTCTGCCACTTGCCAAAGGCCTGCGGAATGGCAGCGACCGCCACGAACCGCCGCGACCGCCGTCACCGCAGGAACTGTTGCGGCGGCAGTCCAGTCAGTCTCTGACTGCGAATCTTCGAGGTGTTCAGAAACCGCAAGGCGACCTCTCCCCTGGACGCTTCTATCGTGCCTCCCCATCGACACCCCTCTCTCAGCCGTTGCGAATTCTGTTCACATTGCGATTGTGATTGGCACTCTGTGCTGCCGCCGTACCGAACTGCTTCTGTACCAGTTTCATCAGGAACAAATCCCTCTTGCTTTGACCTTCAGGAACGACGCAACCATCACAGTCTCCAACGTTTCCATTGGCTCTCATCTCCGAGCTCTCGCCTTCGCTGTTCGACCCCCACCACTCCGTTTGGTACCAACAGCAGCGTGTGCATTCGCATGAAAAGCCATCCACCGCTACTGGCAAGGTCGTCGTTTCTCTCTCAAGACTTCGCACCTTTTCCCTTCTTCTCTCCCTCCCTCTACGTCAGTCCCGCCTGTTGTAACGCTGCCGCCGCTCTTCTTGCCGTCGCTTCTTTCCACCACCCGTTCCTCCTTGATCTTGCACCGTGTCTCGCATCCCATCAACCACGAGTGCGTTTCTTTACATCGACACGCCTTTGGCAACGGTGAAACTTTCGCTTCGCTTCCTCACATCGGTCAGGTCCCTTCCGCTATCCAGCCGTACCTCCTGCGCTGCGCCTTCGCACTGAACTTTTCGACACCGATTTCTCTCCGAAAACGATTCTCTCGATCGCGCTGCCCGTAACATATATAGCGCCAACATCGCATCGCCAAAGACGCTAGTTCCTCGCCAACATCCGTATTCCCCATTCTTCCGATTCAGAACCTTTCTTACTCTCTAACCGCTTCGCCATGGCCGAGGAACAACTCAACTGCAGTGGCCCTGGGGAGGGTTTCTCAGGCTCGATTGGTCTTCGTATCGGTGCCATCTTCATCCTCTGGGCTTCGTCCACCACCGTCACCGTCTTTCCCATCCTCACCCGCCGCGTCCCCAAATTTGCTGTCCACAAGGAAGTCTTCGATTTCGTCAAGTACTTTGGTAGCGGTGTGATCATCGCCACCGCCTTTATTCATCTGCTTCAACCCGGTGTGGAGGAGCTCAGTTCACCATGCCTTACCGCCCTGGAGGGCTACGAGGCCTACCCTTTCCTATTTGCCATGATCGCCATGTTCGCCGTCTTTATCGTCGAGCTGTTTGCCTTTCGACTGGGGAGCAAGATGGCCAACAGCCTCGCCTATGACCCTCACGCTGGCGGTCACCACCATGCGCTCGAACATGCCGGCACCCACACCCATACGGACAACCATCCTGGTGCCGCCGTCCAACCGAAAGCTGCACCAGGCGGTGATGACGTAGAGTACAACGCCGGTACTACCGACCCTGCCGCTGCCAAGTCGTCTTCCCTTGCCAAAGTAGGCGCTGACGACGAGTCCATGACTACGCAGAACTCGCTTTCCACGCAAGCCGCCGAAATCCTCGGCGTCCTTATCCTCGAATTCGGCGTTGTCTTCCACTCGGTCATTATCGGCATCACTCTCGGCACAACTTCCGACTTCAACGTGCTCTTTATCGTTATCATCTTCCACCAAATGTTCGAAGGCATGGGTCTCGGCGCCCGTCTGGCCTACCTGCCGCTCACGATCAAGTCCTACATCCCCTTGATCGGTGCACTTGTCTACGGCCTCGTCACGCCCATCGGCCTCGCCATCGGTCTTGGCATCCGACACACCTATAACGAAGATTCGGCGACGGCTAACTACGTTACCGGCGTCTTTGACTCGGTCTCTGCCGGTATCCTACTCTACGCCGGTACCGTGGAGCTTCTCGCACACGAGTTTATTTTCAATGACCGCATGCGAACGGCGCCCTTGCGCAAGGTCGTCCTCAGCGTCGTAGAGATGCTGACCGGCGCCGGCCTCATGGCTCTTCTCGGCAAGTGGGCCTAGATGATGCCCTTATCGAGGCTCTGCGCCTCCTCACTACCCCTGCTCTCGACCATAGCGATCTTGCATTATGCGCATACCTCAGGCCGTCTTCTCATCCATCCCGGTTGCTGCAAAAGCATCCCATCAGTTGGAATGCACAATTGGCTTGGCCTATCTTTATACATATCCGTAGGGACGGAGCTTGCAATTAATAGATTTCGGCTACGCATATCGACTGACAGACCACGCTGGTGATTGTCGCCCTTGTCGGCCGGGAGCGGTTCAGTCTGTGTCGGCCGTGCTGCTGTGAGCCAGGATTGCGGAATGCTGTATCAGCTGCATTGTCGGAGAGACAAAGGCGACGAGCGGGAGCGGGGGGTGAGGGGGGGTCTTCGCGCTGGGTCTGATGCTCGGCAGGGGCGCGGGACTACTTGCCTCACTACGTGTGCGAGCCAGCTTGGCCTTACGCTGGAGGAGTCACGGCTTGGCATTGGTCGAGTTTTGGCGCGGATGACATCGGGTAGCGGTCACGACGCGGCTGGTGGTTGTTCGAGGGGTGGAGAGCAGGCGAAGAGGCGGGTGAGCGCGGCGGAGAGGCACGCGATTGCTGCGCTGGCGGCGTCGGGGATGAAGACGGCCGAGATCGCAGGGCATCTGGGGATCAAGTACAAGACCTGCTGGGCGCATGTGCGCCGCGCCGCGAAGCAGAAGGGCGCCGCCGCCGAGCTCAGCACCGACGACTCGCGCGACGCCGCGCGCGCGCTCCACCGCGCCGGCTTGCCCACTACCGCCATCGCCACCACCCTCCAGCTCAACTACAAGACCTGCTGGGCCTACCTCAACAAACAAAAGCCCGCTCAGCCCTCCACCCCGCCCGCTTCCCCCTTGAGCATCCCCGCGTAAAGCCCCTCTCGGCTGCTGCTCGAGCTTGGCCCTACAGCCGTGTACCTTTCTTCCTGCGTCCTTCCTGGCGCTAGTATCCATCGCTGTTCCATTGAACCATCACGCCGTGTCAGTTCACATTTTTTGTAAGGCAGTTCTAGCGCCCTCGCCGGATGAGCTGGCGACCACAAACACAGACAGTGCACACACCCAGAGCGAGATTGCGAATCCACTGCGGCAACATGGGAACGGATGCGCCCGTGGGCACAAGGGAGGCTGCCTGTGTGCTTGCATTGCTAGGAGCGCGCGGCAGCGTGCACGCGTAGCGACAAAGCGATGCACGCGCGCGCAGCGTCACGCCTGCATACACAGCTGTAGATCACCCCTGCCCTTTCTCGCAGTGTGAGATCCGGCGACGGTTTGTGTGCAGGGCGGTGTGCGTGACTACTAGGACCGGGGAAGCGCGGCGCTTGTGCGGTAGGGCCAGCCTCGCCAGGCTGGCGGCAGAGGTAGCGGCGGGTGAGTCCACTTAGGCCAGCGGCAGCGGTGTTTGTTACACGGCCGTTGTGCTCCCGCAGTCGCGCGGGCGGCATGCTTTGTGCGGCTGTGGCGACAATGCGTTGCGGGGGCTCGGGGCGCGCACGCCGTGCACGCCCGTAAGCGCTCGTGCACCTTGCACCCGCCACCACCACCGCCCGTCTGCATCCCGCCCGGCACCACACCGCCATCAACACAGCCGCGATGACTAGCGCAAAAAAGACACCGCGCAGCAAAGGTCCCGCTGGCACTGCCCAGTCCAAGGCACCCGCGATGACCGAGGCGCAGAAGGCCGAAATCCTGGCGCTCTGCCTCGCCGAGTGGCCCTACAAGCGGATCGCCCAGCACATGGGCATGAAGTACACCACCGTTACGAACTTTGTCTCGCGATTCCGCGCCAAGTCCGGAGATCGCAAGCAACCCAAGAGCACACCAGACAAGCACATCAGCCGCCACACCGCATAGAAGCACTGCGCCTGCGGTAAAGGCCGAAGCGTATCATCGCCGGAACGGCCCGCGCTCACCTTTGCGATCGGTGGATCGGATACGAAGAATGCGACTTTGGTTGGGCACCAGTAGAAATACAAAGATTGACAAGAACGAGACAGACGGGTGTGCAAATGCGAAGACAGTGCGGGGTATTGGAAGAGGGGGTCAGATGGCCCAGGCTGCGCGTGCTCGGTCCTTGCGCCAGAGGACATGGGCACCGCGGCGCGGGCCGAGTAGGTAGCCGCGGTCGAGCTCGATGCGGAGGGGGGCGGCGTGTTCGGGAGGCGGCGTGGTGGTGGGCGTCGGTTGGCCGAAAAAGCGCCTGCGCAGCTTCCGGACGGCGGTGGGCCAGGCGTAGACGGTGATCTGCTCCAGCATCTGGCCCATGCGGTCGTCGCCGCCGGGCCATGCGCGCAGAAGGTCCACGGCGGCCATGAACTCCTCCATGTCCGACTCCTGCTGAAATACATCCTGCTCCATGACGGATTGGTCTGCGGCCGTCGCCAGCGCCTCCCCCTGGCTGGGCGCCTCGTCCTCCTCGAGCCGCCCCAGCTCGGTCGGCGACCAAGTATCCCGGCCCGCCCCCCGCGCGAACGCGATGCCCCTACGACGAGTCACGAGCCTCACCTCCAGCTTCCGCAGCAGCGGCAGCGTGACACGCAGCTCCTCCGCCGTGGCGGGGTCCATACCGAAGACGAGCAGCTCCAGCTCCTGCAGGTCTTCGAATGTCGGCAGGTTAAGATAGGGGATCGTAGTGAGCTCGGTGCACAGCTTGCGCGGCTGCGGGCCCTTCTCGAGCCGGCTGACGGTGCCGGTATGCAGCGCACCCATCGAGAAAAGGTCTAGGCTGAGCTCCTGCAGATGGGGCATCGACAGAAGCATCTGCTCGATGCCGACAGAGAGCGGACCATGGTCCGCAAGAGAAGACGGACAGTACCCAGAGCTGTCAAAGTCGGAGCTGCTGATCTGGAGGCATCGTACATGCTTACCCAGCGACGGGTTGAGCAGGGCCAGCGTCAGACGGAGGGACTGGAAGGACGAGGACGTATGCAGAGAGATGCTGTGGTAAACGCGCGGCACAATAAGGCTGTAGTACTGCTTGGACAGGACCAGCATAGTCGAAGGGCTTGAGCGTGGCTCCGTCGGCAACAAGCTTGGACAGGCAGCAAGGGTGAGAATATGCCCAATTAGCTCTTGTGGTAGTTGGCGTAATGGGGCCTCCCGCAGGGAAGCGGGCAGGAGGGCATGGATGTCGCGCAGGTCCGTTTGAGAGGTTGATGCAGGACGATGCCCGGTGCCGAGCGTAGCGACCGACCTGATCATAGTTAACGCTCTGGAAGCGGCGCGGGATTCGAGCACCTCGGCAGCAACGGCAGAGACCAGACTGGACACTTGTGGGTATACGAGGACTTCGAGACTGCCTGTCGGATGTGTGACAGCAATCCAGTCCTTTCTCTGTCCGGTCGTTCCTGGCGCGGTATTGCGCCTGGCGTCGATGCTTCTGAAGGAGCCGTGCGCAGAATCTCGCTGAATCTGAAAGCCGGGAGAGAAGAAGTTTCTGCCGCGCACACCACTGAATCGCTGCCGATGAAACGAGTCTTCCGAAGCAACGTTGGTGCCGCCTATGCCACCACCAAACCACTGGACGGCCTCTATGATGGGTTTGCCGCTAGGCCAAGACGAGGGGGTCAGGCTAAGAAACGTAGACAGGGGCGTACGCTCGTGCAGTCTGGCCTGCAATCGGGTACGGAAAAAATCAAAGATCGAAGTGACGGTATTGCGGATGCCCAGATAGATGAGGCGAGAGATAATGAAAGCAGCCACTGCGTCCAGCAAGAGGTAGGTTACAGAGAACATGAGGATAAGGACGGTCGTCCGTGGCGGCAGCGAGGCAACGGAAAGGGAAATAAGCTGGCAAATGGAGGCGAAACGAGCGATGACAGCGTGGAGGCTTGTGGGAACAGCAAGCATCGGTGACCTGCCAGGTGGTGACTTTGGGCAGCGGCGGTATTAGCGATTGGCACGATCTGATCGGCGGAGACGGTGCCCATCAAAGGCACACAGTGGGGTCGCTGGCTGACGGATCACATCGGAAAACCAGGCTGAGCTACTGATGAAGCTGCTCGGCCATTCGTCTGGATGGTATGGTGGGCTGGAGGTCGAAGAGGTAATCAGTTATACCGCCATCGAGGCCAAACCCGGCTGAGTCCGGCTTCCGATCCGCGCCGCCATACCAATCTCATACAGAAGAGGTTCTGTTTCGTACGATATGACACATGCCAGCTTCGGTAATCGGACATCGATGAATGGCTCAGTTGCGATAGTAAGCATTGATTACTCGGCCTGCTGCTCATATACCATACCCATATCGCTAGACAGCAGACGCCGCCGCCATACAGGGCGTACAACTCGCACCTCGTCTCCGAACATCAACCCTACAGCGCGAGCCAGCTGCTCCGTGCTGTTGCGTGCCGAGTTTTGAGGCCCTTACTGCCTCTGGGCATTGATCTTTCGTAGCGCCACCCCTCTTACTCCGCGCACGAGCGCTGGCTGGCAAGGAACCGCTCTTGTCACTTGTCTTGTCTCATCCGCTTCCGCTGAGCCGGGGGCTGTGTACTCTTGTAGTTGCAAGATGACCAGCACTTTACCGCGTCTCGCAGCCGTTCTGCTCGGTGCTGTAGCGCTGGCACGCGCGCACGAACATCATCACACAGGGCCTGCGGATACGTCGGTGCCGATCGACAGCATTCTGTGGATCCATATTGCCGTGCAAGGGTGCACATGGTTCTTCCTCTTTCCTCTGACCATGGTGCTCGGTCTGATCCGACACAGGTTCCATGTTCCCCTTGCCACCACCTCGCTTGCTCTGACGGTGGGCGGATACTTTTTAGGTCATTCGCATGGTGGTCGCTCCTTCCCGCACACAGCCCATGGCACCATGGCCTCCCTGTTGATCTTCTATCTGGCCGCACAGACCTTCCTAGGCGTCTATCTGAAGCTGCATCTACAGTGGCGCCCCGAAAAATGGATTCGACCGACGCTGGTTACAATCCATGGCGCCTTGGGCAAGTCCTTCCCCATCGTAGGCTGGGTACAGATGATCTTTGGCCTCTCCACGCTGCAATCGTGGTGTTTCGGCGGAAACCTGGGCCAGTGTCTGGCGCACTACATTATGGGATCCGCCTTCCAGGCGTACTCAGCGATTTTGATCATCATGATGAAGGCGGGAGGAGACTGGCTTCAAAGGCGAGGCGCAAGCCAAGAGTGGTTTGACTCGTGGGTCATTATGCTGTGGGGCATCGTCAACACATTTACCGAGCACCACGGAGGGCCTTGGACGCACAAAGACCTGCAGCATACACTGATGGGCGTTCTCTGGTGGGCTGGCGGTGCCGTCGGGATCTGGCTCAGCCGAGGCGGCCGCAGAAATGTCTTTCCTGCCATCATTATCGGCCTTACCGGTTGGGCGATGAGCGCCCACTCGCAGAGCCTCATGATCTCAACCCACATCCATTCACTCTTTGGCTACGGGCTGATGGGTGTGGGTATCGCGAGGATCATCGAGGTCTGCTTTGTGCTGCAGGACAGGCCGACGGGTACAGTAGCGGATACAGAGACCGTTCAGCGGAGCGAGGAAGCCAGAAACGGAAGCTGGTACCCAATCCGCGCATTCCAATATCTGCCACCGTACCTGCTGGTAGCATCCGGTGTGCTGTTCATGTCAGCCACCGACGAGGAGTTGCGATGGGCTGACGCGCGTGGTGTCGACCATGCTACGTGGGGCCTGATCGACTTCAGCATTTCCATGCTCGTCTTCCTGTGGATCAATGTGCTGGTCGATCTATATGTCAGCTACGGTGGCAGATATGGTGCAGCTAAACGCAACGCCACCCATGCTCGAGGCGTAGACAGCGAAGCTCAGGCCAGTCGATCGCTCTACTCCCGCCTCAGCCTGGGCCAAACTGGTGAACATTCCCGTCTAGGGTTCGCTTCGAGCAGCGCAGCGGCCGTTGAGCACCATGAGTTGGACGGCCTTGCAACAAACAAGGCGCATACGCGATCACCTCTTGAAGCGGGCGCAGAGGATTCCAACCACGTGCTGTTCGACGAGGACGAAGAGGATGAGGATCCGTTCGCGGAGAAGGGCGACGAAGAAGCCAGCAGCGGCCGCATACAACTCTGAGAGCCGACGATGATGCTGATCGGTCCGACACTTTTGTTATACTACTATTCTATCCTCAGCACGCCTTGCTTTCCTGTATATTAGAAGGTCCTCAGCCAGCCAACTTTGGCCAGCATAACGATGTCCATAGCTGGTCCGATGTTTGATCTCGTAAATCGGTTCAAGGCCATCTGGATCGGGAATGGGTCGGAACTATATCGGGGCCAAGAATTGAGATGACGTTTTGGCGTCGCATTGGGCTGACTGAGGAGCCCAAGCTAGGACTTCAAAATGCAAATCGATTGACGATTGCTTGCTTTCTCCTCACATATATCGTCGAATCAGACTTGAAATGTATTCAAGCCACTTTCGCCACACACGCACGTCCTTACGCGTTGTTGAAAGCGGTCGACTGATGAGAGCGCCGACTGAAGAGAGCGCCGACTGTAGTGAGCGTCGAGTGAAGAGAGCGCCGCCCTCAGCCTATACATGAGATCATGAATCGCCTTTGAGACTTTTTCAACGTGCACAGACCGGGACTGTATGCTCCGCCCTTCTGTCCATTGCTCCCTTTCTTCCACACCTCGTCCCTTGAAGGCAACACAAACAGTCGACGATCACAACAAGACTCCTTCGCCTGTCGACGCCAAGCGGTCCTATACAAGAATCGTGTGCCGTGAAGAGCAACCGATCAAGGATCGCGCCTTATCATTAATCTCGCACAGGTAGGCATACGGAGGTATAGTTTGGCAGCATGGCCCAACCGCCCTCAAAGCCCGGCGGTGGGTATCACCATCACCACCACCACCATCATACGCAACATATCACGGATCCTGCACGGCGCAAGAAGAAGCATCTCCCTGCCCAGCTTGCACAGCTGCAGCAGGAGAACGAGGACGAGGACGGCCACAATTTCATATCTTCCTCTCGAGATGCGTCCGAGGAGGACAACGACGACCAAGAAGAGACTTTTGATGACGATGCTTCGATCGCGTCGCTCAGGCATCATCACCAGAATCCTAGCTCGAGCTCCGGCTCCCACTTTGCCGCTTCTTCGTCTTTATCCTCCATTCCTCCCAATGAGCGTGATCAGATCCTCATCAATTCAGCCACTCTTCTTCATCAGCCAAGATCACAGGCCAAGCCGAGCACTGCCAGCAATGATCGCACTCCCGCGAGCACCAGCCCCCCGAAGATGTCGTCCGTCGGGGCAGCTGCCGCTCAGATCAAAGGCGGCCAAACTCAGCCTCTGTCTCCCCTTTCCTCGCAGCAGCAGCTGCATCAACAGCCCGTTCCCATTGCACAGGGCTCCTCCGATGAGGACAGCTACGCTGCGCGACCATCGGTGGGAACTACGCTCCTCAACGCCAGTGCAGCTCTCTCCAGCTCGTCCTCGACAGAATTGCATCCCAAGGCAGTTGGCTCGCGTTCAGCCTCTACCGCTGATGGCCAGCCACGAACGACGCGACAAGCTCCCGAACTCAATCTGGGAGCGCTCCCACCCGCTGCCCTTGGCCCCTCGGGCGCTCCTACCGCCACTAGACAGACGTTGGCCGAGCAGCTCGCGCCGACGCCCTCGGCCAACACACAGAGTAACGTCCTCACCCCGAGAGCCCCGCAGGGTACAGAGATAAGGACGGACTTGTTCCACAACATCGCTGCTGCCGACCCTGCAGCGGGAGCCGCTGCCCACTCGACAACTTCGAAGAGGAAGACTTCGGCCTCTCATCATGCGAGCAGTGCTGCCGCACGCAAAGCTGAATTGAAGGGTGAGGAGGGCGAAGGCGGCAACACGGATGGAGGAACGCCCTACGATGGCGATGTGGAATTCGCTGCCCGGACACCGGTGAGTGCGCAAATTGCAAATCCGGCGAGTGCTGTTTCGCAGAAGGAGAACACCGATAAGGCCTCGATATCGTCGGGAGCGTCACACGGCGTCGCTCAGAACAACACCGCGACGGGGAGCAAGTCGACGGCGCCCGAAGCAGTGCGATCCAGGACGTACATCCAGACCATGAAAGCTCGGCATGCAGACTGCCATCCGGACGGCGACGATGTGGAGGAAGGTGGTTTCCAGCCCTCTTCGATCCCGAGCGCTGACGAGATTCAGGCGTGGGTGGCGGATGCCATCTTCAACCCGCCCTCGCAGCGAGACTACTCGATCAACCCGCCGCCGAAGCGCTACGATAGTGCTGGGCGCGAACGGCCGATTCGGATCTATGCCGACGGCGTCTACGACCTGTTTCACTATGCACATGCCTTGCAGCTACGTCAAGCCAAGCTCTCCTTTCCGTCCGTCCAGCTGATTGTCGGGGTGGTGTCGAGCTACTCGTGCGGAAAACACAAGAACAAGCCGGTGCTCTCGAGCCAGGAGCGGTACGAGTGCGTTCGCAACTGCCGCTGGGTGGACGAGGTGCTGGAGGACGCCCCCTGGGTAGTAGACCAGAATCTGATCGACACGCTCGAGATCGACTACATTGCGCACGACGACCTGCCCTATTCGGGCTCCGGCATGGAAGACATCTACGCCTTTGTCAAGAGACAGGGCCGTTTCCTACCCACGAGGCGCACCGACGGCGTCTCCACCTCTGAGCTGCTCGGCCGCATCGTTGAGGTCTACAAGGAGGGAAGCTTGGACGGCAAGCTGTCCAAAATCGGACTCGAAGACCTCACCTCGACCCACGTCACCGCCGCTCCCTGATCTGCACACACACTTCTCGGTCACGTTCCCATAGCGGCCAGCAGCGCGCCATTCAAGCTCCGCCCCTCTCCACCGCCCTTACCTCTTACATCGCGTTGTCGATGTATCGCCTGTCTAGACTGAGCCAGCCACCGAATTGGAACCTGCATATCATCGTTTTCGCATTCACAATTGGGCTTGTGGCCGTGGTTCGAGGAGCCCCATGTCGCTGAGGCTAGTCTGGTGTGAAATGCAGTCGGCCGGGTTAGTTGGACGCGGTGCGGTGCTAACACGGTATTATTTTCGACCGCTCAGTTCTGTGATTGTGATTGGGATCCACCGGCTGCTCGCGCCATACTGAATGCAAGTTTGTGCTGTGCGGCTCTTGTCGACACGACCGATTCGTAAACCGACCGACGTTGTGCGTGCGGGTGGATTGGAGAGCGACTATGTACCAGCCGACGCGGGGGGGAGCGCGGGGCGGGGCTGCGGAGTTTTCGTGGGAGGCGGTCAAGGGGACGCAGGAGCGGGAGTACTATCTGGGCAATTCGGTTGCGGCGCCTACGGGGCGGTGGCAGGCGGGGCGGGATATCCACTGGTACAACAAGGAGGTGGGGGTGGGGGATGTGGGGCGGGGGGAGGAGTTGGCGCGGGTGAAGGAGGCGGAGGAGGCGGCGCTGTATGCGCAGCTGGGGCGTGCGGTGCCGGTGGGTGGCGGCGTCGTCGGCGAGCGGCTGGTGGCGGGGGGCGGCCAGCTGCCATCGCGCGATGCCACCGGCTCCAACAACATCGCGCTCTCCGCCGGGAGGGATGGCTGGGGCACAGACGCTCCGCACGCGCCGAGCCCGTCAGACGCGGACAAGAAGGTCGCAAGACGCGCCGCCAGGCAACAAGTGCGCGCGCTTAGGCGCGCCGCCAAAGACGCCGCCGGAGAGCACTCCCCTGACCACCACCGCATCCACTCCCACCGTCACCACGCGGACGATGACAGCCCCCGCCGCGCAGACCGACACCGCAGCACACAGCAGCACCGGCGCCAAGAACACCACCGCCACCACCACCGCAGCCGCAGCCGCAGCCGCAGCCGCAGCCCAACTCACCACCGCACCGAACGACCCGACGACCGCTCCAGGCACTCCAGACACCGAGATGAAGAGCGTCGATCCGGCCATCTCGACCGCCAGCGCTCCCCCCGCACTCGCGACGCCAGCATCCACGACGAAGACACACCGCCGTACCGCTCCCACGGAAAGACAAGCCCGCGCCTACATTCAGCATCAGGCCCTAGTCGAACCCACGGTCGCAGCCGCGGCCGCAGCTATTCGCCGGCAGGGAAACGCCGCCCCAAAGACGACCGTGCACGCGCATGACCCCTCCACCCCGATGCAATGGAAGCCAAGGCCGGGTGGCTACAATCCACTCGACCCTGTCGACCAGCCCTCTGCACAGACTGTGAATGTGAATGTGGACTGTGACTGGACATCCAGCTGCGTAGGTGCGGCTTGGATGGGCGGCGTCGAGTGGTGTGGGACGGCTTCGTGGCTGAGTCGCGCGTGCGTGTCGCGTAGATTACAGATCGTGGCGATTACAGATCGAGTATGGCGATTACAATTACCAAGGAAGGAAAAGCAGCTTCGTTGTCCAGCAACAGCATCCTAATCTGAGGCCACACCGATACCATGCCGGTGCAGAGACGCCGATCAGGCTGAGCACGGCGCGATGGCGAGTCCCAAGAAGGCTGCGCAGCGGTACGGTCTTGCTGGCAGCCACAACCCGGTGGAAGCGCCGCCTCTGGTGGCGCCGCAGCCTAGCTCGGTGCCCATGCCGTCGCACACCAATCTGGAGACGGCTGCGCATGCTGCGGGACCTCCAGCCTGGCCGGCGGTCACATACAGGCATGTGCTCTCGGCGGGGACGCTGAATCCCACCAACCCGCTGCGCGTCATTGCGCACTGCGATGTGGACGCCGCCTACGCCCAGTTCGAAGCCTCGCGCCTCGGCCTCGATGCCACCGTCGTCCCCATCGCCGTCCAGCAGTGGCAGGGCCTCATCGCAGTCAACTACCCCGCGCGCGACGCCGGCGTCTCCCGCTTTGAAAGCATCCCCGAGGCGCTCAAGAAGTGCCCCGACCTCCACCTCGTCCACGTCGCCACCTACTCGCATGGTAGCAACAAGGCCGAGTACCATACCGACGCCAAGCCCGAGACCCACAAGGTCAGCCTCGACCCGTACCGCAGGGAGAGCAACAAGATCCTCGCCATCTTCAAAAAGACTTGCCCGAGCGGCGCGGTGGAAAAGGCGAGCATCGACGAAAGCTACTTTGATTTGACCGTCGAGGTGCGCAAGCTCATGGTCCAGCGCTTCCCGCATCTGGTCAACGTCCCGCCAGACAATGTCGAAACCGGCTTCAGGGGCATGGACGCGGAGCTCCCCCCTCCGCCACGCCTCGGCCTCCAGCAGTGGAAGCAGCTCGGCTACGTGGTGCCCAAGTCTGGCGACGTCGGCAAAGCCACCGGAATCGGCAGGCCGGAAAAGGCAATCGCCAAACAGGCGCTGCTCGTCGATGCCCCCGTTGGAGCCGGGATTATATCGGCCATGCCAGCGTCCGGAGGGCCGGCAAATCCATCCTCGAATGCTCAGCTGTCGAGCGCAGCTGGCAAGCAGGACCCGCCAAGCTGGTCGTCGTCCGACGGCAGGCTGACGGATCCTACATCGTCGCAGCAGGACGAGATGGATGCAGAGGCGCTGCTCTGGGACCGCATCGAGTACGGCACGACCAGCTGGACGGATGTGGCGCTGGCGCTCGGCGCCGAACTGATGAACCGGGTGCGGCAGAACGTGATCGACGAGCTCGGCTACACCACCTCGGCGGGCATTGCGAGCAACAAGACGCTGGCTAAACTCTGTTCCTCATGGCGCAAGCCCAACGGGCAGACGATCATGCGGCCGTGCAGCGTGGCCAACTTCTTCGCCTCCCTGCCGTTTCAGAAGATCCGCTTCCTGGGCGGCAAGCTGGGCACGGCGATCGGCGCCGAGTGGAATTCGGCGACCGTGGCGGATCTTTGGGAGGTGGGGCTCGACGAGATGCAGGCCAAGTTCGGCGAGGAGGCGCGCTGGGTGTACAATGTGCTGCGCGGGATCGACCATAGCGAGGTGCGCGAGCGCGTCAACAATCAGACCATGCTGGCCAGCAAGTCGGTTCGGCCGGCGATCACCTCGGCAGAGGAGGCGCTCCCCTGGCTCTCCATCCTCGCCACCGAACTCGCCATCCGCCTGATCGAAGCGCGCCAGCAACGCACCAACTTGTGGCCCAAGACGCTCGTCCTCCGCTATATCCGCGTTAACTGGCCGCCACGGAGCCGCCAGGCCAACTTTGCCTTTACCAACCCCGATCACCAGGACGATCTCGCGCGCGTCATTCTCAGGAAGGCGGAGAAGCTCTGGATGGAGAGCGTCGGCGATGCGCTCGGCACACTCGCGGGCGGCAGCGCCGACGGCGGCAAGGTGCTGACCATCGCGCTCGGCTTCAGCGGCCTCGAGGAGGGCGAAGCGGGGCAGAGGGGCATCCAAGGCTTTCTCGGCGCGCCGCCCTCCATGCCAGCCGAACCCGCGCCGTCCAAGCTGGCCTCGCCGGTGAAAGCGAAAGAGCCGCTGCGTGGGGCGGAGAACGACGACGCGACGGAGAGAACCACGCCTGAGAGCCCGAGCCGGCAGCAAAAGCGACGGCGGCTGGACGACCTGTTCGGGCCGAGCCAAGCACCGGGCACGCGCGCCGACACAGCCCACTCCGAGCGCGCTTCTACCGCGGCGCCGAGCCGTACGGACGACGACACCGACGTGCGCAGCGACGAGGCGGAGTCGGCATGGCAATGTGCGCAGTGCGGCGACGTGCTACGCGCGCCCGCCTCGGCGCTGCCGTTCGAGCGCGCCTACCTGCTCGAGCGGCTCAAGGAGGAGCACCAGGACTGGCACTTTGCCGTCTCGCTCTCGCAGGCGCCCGAACCCTCCCCTGCCCGCAGCACCTCGGCTGCTCCCCTTCAGCGCAAGAAAAAGCCCGCCAGGGGCCTCGACAAGTTCTTCGGCAAGAAGTGACCTCGGCGCAAGGTGAGGGTGGTGCATCTCCCGATAGAGGCAGCGCTATTTGCGCACTGCATTTAAACGGGAACAGAAAATTCGACGAGGAAAAGCGACGGAAAAAAGGAGGAACAAATCGGCAATTATGGGGAAGTTTAAGAGCAGATGCGTTGGTCGTTGATCGTGTTTGCTGCGCTGACAGGCAGCGGGGTGTGACGATGCACCGATGCTACTCAAGGTGCTTACCATGATTCCTGCTAGTACATTCGAACCTTATGGGCAAGACGGTGTAGCAGCTTGTCTACTTCCATAGATCCGCTGCGCTTACCGCTGTTGGCCCGTTTCCGTTTCATGCAGACCCTCCATTTCTTTGCCAGCCCGACTAGGCTCGCAGCGCCGCGCTGCTCTTCGCAGTATGCCAAGAAGAGGCCCGCCCCGCTTGCGTCCAGCTCCGACTGCCAGTAAGCCGTCCTTGGCAGATCTTCCGATGCCTCGCCCGTTGAACTTTGACACCGAACTTCGCGTCGATGAAGGACGGCGTGGAAGATGCTAGGATTCCCGCTGATGGATCGCCGCAATGCAGATATACCACGCGTGGTTGACCGCCAGTCATCACGAATCCTCGGCGTGAAGCTCGCGCTGCGCCACATTGCCTCGACCCGCGACGCCACCGTTGCGAATCGACACTCGGCTTCTGCATCGCCTGAAGGTGCTGGCCGTGTCTCTGGACTGTGCAGCAGAAAAGAGGCGTGGATCTGCGCCGCTGTGCACTCACGCGCCGCCCACGTTGGAGCCCGCCCCTTCGCTGTGCGTTGTCCGCCTGCTACACCAAAGGCTGCAACGTCGGTGGGCTCCCTCTGCGACCTTGCCTATTGGTACACCCTCCAAGCGCTCCATCCGCTTCGACACCACCGCCGAAAACGATGGCCTCTCTGAAGCGCCCTTGGTCAACGTCGCGGAGCGCGCCACTTCAGATCTAACATGCACGATCCCGTCCAGCTCGCATCGCTACCCGCCCGCAGAAGAGACGCGTGCTGGTCCTGCGATCCCTACCCGTCCTGCTTGATGAATCCATCCGCTCTTCTCCGCCGCTCTGTATTCTCTTGTTCGCGGGTCCTGCTTGTCACCGGTTCTTGTTCTACTTCTGGCTGCGAAGACGCGCACGTGACATGCGTTCGTTCGCCTGGGTAGCGTCCGTTTGCGGCGCGGATGCGATCGGCATGGATGTGTTTTGGCTGCGACATGGCTGGGCACGGACAGCGGCGTGACACACTTGGCCGTGGGGAGCGGCGATGGGTTTGGGCAAGTTGCCGACGGTGCGCGATAAGAAGAATCGAATGGAATCCGGAATTGTCCATCCATCTGACGGCGGCAGTGACGTGTTCGGCACTGCTGGACACCGCGGCTGGGACGAGGGATCTGCATTGGGCTTCGGCGAAGTAGGGAGTACCGCGCTAAAATGGAGGCGAGCGCAGGTGACGTATCGTCCGGCGATCCGAAGCGGCGCTGGTGAAAGGTCGAGGGCGAGGTGGAGGGGCGTGGGGCTTATCTTTGCTTGTTCGGCTGCTTATCGGCGGTTTCTGCTGCGGTAGCGAGGCATGCCTTCTGCCGGGAGGGTGGATGCTCCCTGCCTTAGCGTCCTCCTGCCTGCGAGGAGGAGGATGCGGTGGGACGTCGACCTCTGTCATCCGCACCACTAAGCCGAACCCTAGGCTAGTCTTGGCAGCCCAAGCGACCGCTTTGGATGGACCGGCTCGGAACTGCTTATCAAGGCCGGTAGTAGCCGCATCGCTTCTCACCACCAGCACCACGAGCCGGTGCAGGTCTCAACGGCCGCAGCCCTACCTCCCGCACCGCTTGCGGCCGTCGATCGAAGCGCAGAAACCCCCACCAACCGGTACGATCGTCGCCCAATGAGACGGTAAACATCGGTCTCACACACGGCGCGATCAGCGAGCAGCAAGGGCGCTTGATCGCCATCCTCCCTGCCCCCTTCCCCCTGCCGCCTCCTTGACAATGTCGATCCTTATCAGTGCTAGTCTCAATCCTGCTTTTAGCACTGTTTTCAGCACTGTTTTCAGCGCTGCTTTCAGCGCTGCTTTCAGCGCTGCTCGGAGAGCAACTGGACGGTAGGGGAACGTCGCTTCTAGATGCGCGACGCTACGTGCCGTTGAGAAGGTATAAAGACAGACGCGTTAGCAGGCAGGTCCACCCACTCCCATTCATCCACATCTGCCAAGCCAACGCTCCGCTGGAACTTGTTCTCACCCCTACCTCTTGTTTCCCTCCATCCCCTCCTAAACTTCTCATTCAAGATGCAGTTCCGCGGAATTCTGGTTACTCTTGTGGCTTGTGCGGCCATGGTGTCGTGCGCCTCGACGACGTCTGGGCTGGAGGTGCGGCGGATCTCGACGGGCGCAGGCTCGGACATGATCCAGTTCGTCGAGCCGCGCGGGCACAAGAAGGAGTGCAAGGAGAACCTGGTCGACGAGCTGAGCGCGGCGCTCAAGGATCTGGGCCTGCGCAAGCGCGGCAAGGAGCACAAGGAGTGCAAGGAGAACCTGGTCGACGAGCTCAGCGCCGCGCTCAAGGACCTCGGCCTGCGCAAGCGCAGCACCTGCGACCCCAACCTGATCGACGAGCTCAACGCGGCGCTCGCCGACCTCGGCCTGCGCAAGCGCAAGCGCAGCACCTGCGACCCCAACCTGGTCGACGAGCTCAACGCCGCCCTGGCTGACCTCGGCCTCTAGCCTCCTCAACCCGCCTTTAGCGCCGACCACCCCGCACCACCCCGCCTCTGCCTCCGCCTCCGTTCTCCGCCTCGCTTTCCCTGCCTCGTCTGCTGCCCTCATGTAGTCTTTACCGCTTGAAATACTAGCCGGATTCTACCGAGCCTCGTCGCTTCCCTTCTGTCACCAATCTAACATGCCTTGCGCGCTCGAGTCCAAGCGTGCCCTAACAACCGGAACGACCAACCGGCGGCACAGAGTACATTATGTGTTCACCCAGCACTCCCACTCACAACTGGCTTGACAACATCTCCAGTATATCCTGGGTTCGAATCCCAGTTCGACCAAACCCCCCTTTTTTGGCTGTTTTGTTCTGTTTGGGTGCGTGAGTTGCTAGGAATAGGCACTGGATCCAGATGGCGTTTCAGCTCCATGGGGATGCATGTAAGGTCGGTATCATGCGGCCTTGAGACCAAAAGAAGTGTAAGGCGGGCGGCGTGAAATTGAAGTGCCGCCACCGCACCAAAGGCACCTCGCTGCAGGTATGACGGCCACGAGACGTGGAAGTAAGGCGGCTGCATGATCCCGGTTGGAAAGAGGATATAGTTGCCCTGCGGAGAATACTCGGCATTCACCTCGGCCGGGAACATGTCCCACAGGTTGCGGTCCAGCTTTCGCCCTACCTGCGCCCAGTCGCACTTGGACGACCGCATCCAGGAGCCAAGCTTGTTGGAGAAGTAGTCCCTCTTGTCCACCGGCAGATCGGCGTAGAAACCTGCCACCGATACAGTGTCGGTGTCCTCAGCTGCTGGCGATTTAAGCCAGATGTTAAACTATATCGCAATTAACTAGGGGCGGTGATATATATACCCCCGTTTTCCCTAGGTATACCTCTTTTGCCCGATGCGCGATGCGAATGTGGAATGTGATCTAACATAATATGCAGCCGTCCGCTTGTAGCTTGTCGCTTAGGAGACCAGCACAGCTTGTGGTCTCTTAAGAGACCGCCACAGCTTGGGTTCCTTAAGCGATTGGCA